>JABEEJ010000426.1:0-56631 GCA_013363135.1 Fusarium brevicatenulatum | reverse complement strand
CTCGCACCCCCTCGCTCACCAAGAGAAATGGACCATCGTCCGCAACAAGACAGCGCACCGCGCCTGGCAAGACCATGTGATTACGTGGGCGTGGGACGACGATGTCAAGCCTGACTCTGAGGCTGCTGTCAGGATGAAGGCTGAGGAGGGAAGAGGTGAGGAGACGGGTGATGGATGGTTTGTGAGGGATTTGAAGATGGGAGATGTTGTTACGTTTTGGGCGAAGGCGAGGTTTGGAGGGTGGGTTAATCATATTGAGAAGGTCAAGATTGATGTTTACTGGGCTGTTTGAGAGGTCGGATACCTGGGAATGAGGTATGGTATGAGTTATGATTAGTCGCTTTAGTTGCAGCCTTACAAATGGGAAATGAATCAACGAGTATACCTACTGCGTAATACCTGACCTTTGCGAAGTGACAGGCTGTCCTCTCGTATGTGAATGTTCTCAGCTCAGCTCTCTTTAGTGTTTCAGCCTCATGTCATGATCGCGGGGCAGCGATCTACGTCATTCACTCAACCCTCTCACAAGCACCATCTCAACCTAATCTTCAATAGACTCCCACCAATCCTGGGCATTCTCCAAATTTAGACACAAGAAATGAGATTCATCGCCAACGTCTGCAGAAATCCAAGATTTTTACTCTCAGCGACCTGTCTCGTTCACCAGACCCCATCTCTTCGCCATTTCACCCGCACAATGTCTACAACGCTCAAGAGTCATAACATCCCTCTCAGTCTCCCTGATGGACTTTCAGAAGAACAACTCAGTTCATTCAAGCCATTTACTGTACATATCTCACATATCTTCACTTCAGCTTGCTAATTCTCTCAGAAATGGGTCGACACACTCACAAACTCACTCCGTCTTCAATCCGATGAATCTCACCCCTTCCACAAAGACCCCTACGCTCTCCGCTCAGTCACAATCCAATCCTTCGATCTCTTCGGCGCCAAACGCATCGGCTTCATAAAACTCACAGCAACAGTCTCCAATGACTCGGGCGAAACACTCCCAGCAGCCGCACTCCTCCGCGGTCCCAGTGTAGCAATGCTCTTCATGCTCATCCCCTCCGACGCACCCCCATCATCATCAGAGCGCTACGTCGTCCTCACAGTACAACCCCGCGTTCCCGCCGGCAGCCTCAGCTTCACCGAACTACCAGCGGGCATGGTCGATGACGCGGGTAGTTTCGCCGGCGCAGCAGCGCAGGAGATCAAGGAAGAGCTCGGTGTCACGATAAAAGAAGAAGAGCTTACGAATTTGAGCGAACTTGCAACTGCTGAGGATGGTGAAGATACTGCGAGGGGTATGTTTCCTAGTGCTGGGGGTTGTGATGAGTATATTACGATATTTAGCTATGAGATGAGGATTGAGAGGGACAAGATTCAGGAGTGGAGTGGACGGTTGACGGGGTTGAGGGAGCATGGGGAGAAGATTACGTTGAAGGTTGTTCCGATGAAGGATGCTTGGAGGGAGGGGGCGAGGGATGCAAAGTGTTTGGCTGCTTTGGCTCTTTGGAGGGGGCTGAAGGAGGTGGGGAAGTTGTAGAGATATCGCCATGGATGTCTTGGGTAAGGCTGTCACCGACTCCAAAGCATGCGAGATCGAATGCGTTGAGGCTGTCGCTATTGAGCAGTTCATAGGCTGGATAAGGATAAATACATACCCAATAATCGAAAGAAGCATTGAGTCCAACTGAGACATGCATCCTCGGAGACAACAGTGCATGAAGCTGAAAACCCGGTCGCGGGTTTTCAACAAATTCATATTGAGGTATCTTTAATCGCTGATGAGCTGACTTATTTTCAGCTAAAACCTGCCCTAAATCACTACGATAGCAAAGAAAGACCAATAAGAACAACTATGTTCATTATTTAAAGTTCAATCTCTAGCGATAGACATGCAATTGGTGATTCATCGCATGATTTGAGTAGCTTCAGGGTAGGCAGTCTGTGTGACGTTGCACATCTTCTCACCGACTTCGGCAGAGCGGTGGCCTTGGGGAGTAAGAAAATGCCAGGCTTTAATATAAAGTATTAAAATGAACTTGATAAAAAGATATCCCAGAGTTAATAAAGGTATCCCAAGTTTATAAAAATCTACTTTAGTCTTTTTATCATTTCGAACCAAGGTCTTGAGGTTTCTTTCTTCCTCTAGCTAACTCATCACAACTTCTCAAAACACAACAAAACAGAGAGACAAACTTCTCTCTCCAACTCACTCAAAATGTCTGTTTTCAATGCAAAAGTGACTTCTACCGAGCCCCTCGTAAGTATTCCTCCTGCAATTTACCAACATCCGCTAACAATCTCAGTCTAAAGAGGAAGCTCGCTGGATCAAACTCTCCAAGTACGCTCACTCGCCTCTCGCCTTTCACCTCTAACACGAATATTCAGAATCACATACCGTGATCCAACAGGGACACCCCGAACCTGGGAATCAGCCGAGCGTCTCACACGCCCCAAGACCGCCGACATCGACGGCGTCGGCATCGTAGCCATCCTGCCCCTCCCCACGGGCCCCGAACTCATCCTGCAGAAACAATACCGCCCTCCCATCGACGCCGTCACGATCGAAGTACCAGCCGGGCTGATCGACGAGGGCGAGACACCCGAAGAATGCGCCATCCGCGAACTCCGTGAGGAGACGGGCTACGTCGGCGTCGCTACTGAGACGTCGCCCATGATGTTCAATGATCCGGGGTTTTGCAACACGAACTTGAAGATGGTGCATGTCAGCGTTGATATGGACTTACCCGCGAACAAGGACTTGAAGCCGGAGTTGGAGGAGGGCGAGTTTATTGAGGTTTTTACGGTGAAGTTGACGGATTTGTGGGGGATGTGTGAGACGTGGGAGAAGGAGGGCTGTGCGATTGATGCGAGGGTTGGGACTTTGGCGGAGGGGATCTTGTTGGCGCAGAGGTTTAAGCTGTAGATGATCATTGGCTGATGGACTATAGAACGAAAAGTTATGATTCGAATATGTTTGTTGAAGGACTGTCCTCTATTGTACTCAATTATGTACAGGAAACCTTGATGTAGGGCCACCAGAAAGCATGCCGTCTTCTAGACAGGCACAGCCTTTCCAGCCTCACCCTCATCAACACTACAAACCCTGTTACAAGCACCCTCCTCAGTACGTCCATGCAAAACCTCAATCCACTGAATCTGCTGATACGCCGCACCACCCTCCGGGATAGTACCCGTCCACGTATCCCCATTACTCCACGCATTGAAGCTCAACTGCGCCGGATCTCTAGGAACCTGGAACGCATTACGCCAGGTCTCTTTATCATTAACCTTCCAGATCGTAGCATCGGGCGTCCAGTCAATAGTGTGCTTTGCCCAGTCTGACCACTTGAGACCGTCGGGGAGTGTGGCTGCTAGATGAGCGCCCTCGACTTCGCCGCCCTCGTCGGTGTAGGAGGGTTGGTTTGTGTAGTGGATGATTGTGGGATCGTCTTTGGTGAGGACTTCGATGTCTGCTTCTTGGACGAGGGCGAGGGAGCCGCCGTTGAGATAGGTGAACATTGCTGTGCAGGCACCGGGTGAACCCTTTGTACGAGCGTACATTCTCAACGAGACGTATTGATGCTTCTCAAGGGATTCAAACTCAGAGGCAGTTTGGAAACCATTGTGACGAGCGGTTCTCATCGTCAACCATGTATCACTCGCAGGAGAGACATCGTTATTCTCCTCAATATACAAGTTGTTGTAAGTGTTCTGCATAGGAAACTCTTCGTTTCCGTTGTTCCATTTCTGAGGACCCCAAGTTTGAGCAAACTCAGACTCCCAGTTGAAGAAATCTGAGGAAAAGTCTGCGTCGGCGTTGCCTTGGATTGTGTCAATGAGAGGAGGAACACCAGCATATTGAGAAAGGGAACGAAAGTCAAAGAAGGAGTGGCTTGTGTAGTACTGGGGACTATCGCCTTTGGTAACGTAGCAATCGCATGATGGATCTTGAGCGAGAGCCAAAGGAGCGATGGCGAGGATAGAAGCGAGGAGGGACTTTGTGGAAGACATGATGAGTGATGATATCTAGATGAAGATACTATTCTAAGCTGATCTGCCGACTTAATATATCCTCCTCTCCAAGTAATTTCAAGCATTTCCAATTCTCCTGCATGATCATAGGATCAAACATGATTGAACCATATACGTCGTTGCTAAGATGACGAGTTGCGTGTGATAGGCTCGATGGGACTCGAGGATCAGATACCTTGTCGAGGAAATTAAGCTCAGGAGCGGGAAGACCCACGAGCTTACATTCTGACAGGGGTCGTAAGGCGAAAAATACTCCTGAGATTTGGGGGATGTAACGGTGACGATGAGCTTGCTCGCTGTGAGGTTTGTGTGATTGGTAGATCGTGATGATGATCACGGATGGGTTTGGGGGCCGGGCTGAGCGGGAGAGTCCGAAGTCCCGCGTATTTGTATCGAGATGAAGAATCCATCGTTGGAAGCTTTCGAGACTGAAACTGAAGCTTCTGAAATAAAGATTGCACTGATGTTTTAAACTTGGCGATCCAAGACTCAGGCTTCTGAGGCATTCTCACCTAAAGTCAAATGTTGAGATGCACCGCTCTGTCCAAAACAAAACTACTGAAATCCTTAAAACTCAAGATTTCTTAGTTGACCAAACAAGGCTGCTCCGGAGGATTTGCATAAGCCGATCGCAGTTGATCCTTGGAAACGAACCATGCAAAGGCAGTGCATTTCACTCCTTCGAGGCTGTGTTGACGATATGAAACAAGGATAAAGGAAAACCTTTTCCAGAAAGATCTCGACGTCCTACGGACCCGGAGAGAGCCCCCGTAGAGCAAGAAAACTTCCTGTTGACTAGACTAAGTTCTAGGAATAACGAATCTAATGTTTACTAACTCTACCTAAGTTTTGGAATCGAGGTCCCAAGGTTTCTGACCTCACCACGAACTTGGAGTTGCCCACGGCTCACTTCCTACCGCTGGACTCTGCTTAACAGGACTTTCTTCTCTCTCCGACGAACTGAACAAATTCCTCACTTTTCGTCTCTGCTTCTTCATCCAAGAACCTACCCGGCTAAACATGGAGTATACGAAGAAGTACAAGATATACCACTCCGACGGTTCAACCTCCATCCTTTCAGGTCTATAGCTCTCAAAAGCCGTCGCTCTCTTAACCCACTTCTCATCCTCACTCCCACGCATCCGTCTCACAATTCGTTTTTTAACACCGCGATATGCAGCAGCATATACAGAAGCCATGTTTCTCATGTTAGCTACGACTATGAACGTCACAGCTGCGACGAGGACAGATGTTAACGCTAGCATTGGTCGGGGATAGTCTTCGTTTATACTCCAGAGGGCGACGCAGAAACTTAGCGGCAGGTAAAAGATGCTGACGTATGTGAGGAGCTTAACGTTTTCGCCTAAACGAGTAGAGACACGGCTTTCGATTACTCCACTGGCGCTGAAGAGCTGCGAGATATGTCAGTATGTTAGGCGTAGTCTAGCTGCTGAGGGATACGTACGCCTTCTCTGAGAGCTTTCGTCTTGTCACGACTTGCCTCGAAACGAGCAGATATGATCCTCAATCGATCAACCTGCGCCTCAATCTCCCCCAAAACTCTTCCCGTCAGCATCTCTGGTGTTTCTCCCGTCCGTGACTCCTCCGCTGGATCAACCTCCATGATCATATGAGGCCAATCTACACGAAACCTCCTCCACTCTTCTATAGCGTCATCGATAAGAATAAGAAACGATTCAAGACAACTGACTATCCAAAAGTATTGTCGTGATCTTGAGAACGTATCGTCGTCGAATAAGAGGTTGTCGTGCTGAACGGGGTCGAGAAATAGAGGATCGTGATCGACGATTGCGTCAAGGGCTACTTGCATTCGACTCCACGCATTAGCTGCTTTTTGTAAGTTCGTCCGAATAGCATCAAGAATGACATCTTCTGAACGGTATTGCCGACCATCGCTTTGGGGCGGGTATGTTCGACGCGGGACCTTGTGAACATCGTATGGATCAAAATCAGCAGCAGATGGCTTCATGATCAAGACTGTCCAGAAAGAGTCACGCTTAGTATCAGACCCGGGAAGTTCTTGATAGGCACACCCCAAAGTAAAAGCCTGCTGTTTGATATACGGCCCCTTCTCTCCATAAAGACGACCATAGTTCCACGTCGATTGCTTGACAGCTGCATCAGTAGGCTGAGTACAGAGCTGATACCACGAAATGTGAAAGGACCTCCACGGGACGTTTTCGGAGCCGTGCAGGTCTTTTGCAGATGGTCTGCAGAGGAGATGCTGATTTATCGTGGCGCGAAATGCACGACCCTTGCTTGCATTAAGCTGGTTATCTTGGAAGAGAAGCTTCCAGACGGTCATAGAGTTATACCGGGTGCATTTCTCATCCATAAGACCAGCGGTGATGTTTGCGAGGCCGTCAAGCTGAATAACGCGACACCATCGTCCTTCGCGATGGATCGGCTGCGTTGGGTGGTCTTGTATGACTGATGGGTATGATACAAATCCATTGCCCTCTCTTTGAAGCGCTGGTTGGATCATCTCCCAGCAAGGCGGCCCCTCAACACGCGATGGTGAAGAGTCATGCTGGAAGGGAGATGATTTGGTTCGCAGACTATACACCGCGTTTCGAGAGCCTCCAGGTGCAGTGAGGTCAATGATAGTGAACCAATGAAGCTTACTAAGTAGTTCACGCGTAGGCTCGAGATACTTGTTAAGACTGCGATCGATATCATTCCGCGTCCGTCGATGACGAACCTGCATTCGAAGCTCACTCGTATGAAACGACAATGGAAGTCTACCATCCTGAGGCACAGCGTAAAACTCCCCAAGGGACTGACGGATCTTGTATCGATGTGCTTCTGTAAGTGCAGTCTCGATCAAGTAGTCACCCGAACCACCGTACGTGATACCCTGACGTCGCGTATAAGCCATGTTCAGATTCCGCAGTCCAGGAAAGAAGGAGTAGGGAACTTCGAAGTATATTCCTACCACTGGCGATAGCGTGTCTGGTGCGGTTAGGGGAAACTCCAAGTCTATGTCGTCGATGTGATACCACTTTTCGTTTTCTCCGCGGGTAAGTTGCCATGGCGGCATGAAGTCTGGCACTGGGCTGATGGATTTGTTTCTGGAGGATTGTGTCTCATGATCGCGCGGATACCCTGTTCAAGGGAATTGTCAATTAGGATGTTGGCGATGAGTGAGGATACGTACAGTAGTTCCAGGATTGAGTGGCATTGACAACGACGTCTCCATCTTCTGGGGGCTGAGGAATGAACTCTAACTGTTGAGGTAGCGTGTACGAAGATTGCGAGGGAGGAAGTTGAGAGCTGAGGACGAATGGCTGTGGACCATCTTGATCAGTCTCAAAAAGCTGAAGCCTTTTCTTGTAAGAATGAGATGCGTAGCGAAGGATGTTGCTCAAGTTGGTGTCTTTTTGCGCCGCAATGCTGAGATCATCCGATGACACTCCTTCACCGAGCGTAGCTTCATCCCCTTGGACAAGAGCTGCATCAATCTCTTCATGGCATTTCTCTTCGCGTTGCTGGGCTTTTAGCTCAACTGGTGTAGCCATAAGCGTCACCAACTTTTCAAGGAGATCATTCTGCTTCTCATGCGCGGCCTTGATCCCGCGAATGAGATCAAGGCATTGAGTCTGGAACTCTGGATCTTTGGTAGCCATCGAAGAGGCTAATCGGCGGGCTAAGGAACTTGTATGTAGTTCGGTGAGGTCGAGGATGCAGTCGTTTCATCCAGTTCCTGGCGGTGGATATTGCAGTTGGTTAGCGTCCTTACAAGGATCATTTCTGCGACGCTGGATGGCAATGCGACCTCCTGCTTCAGCACGATGGCGAGACACAGTATCTGGAAACCGTCTTTCATAGTGAAGGCTGGAATCCTCGCCATCGTTCTCTTGGTCGCGCGATTTGCGTTGAATCTTGAGATCGAGGGCCAGATCAGTGCCAGTATGCAGAAGCCAACCATCTACTGATCAAGATCCACACATACATGAACGGTCGAAACCTGGATCCCTCACGTCACAGAAACTGCCCCAAGGACTAGTAGATCTCAACGGTGCCTTACCAGGCTGAACCAAGTGGACTACCGGCCACGTCGGACCCGTCCACGGTGTCCACGGGATCCGCTCCGGACCGAGACCCAGTAAAGCCATCAGATCGCCGATCCAAGGCCCCGGACGCCCTCGGCCGAGTCTCCCCGCATTTCTCATCCAACTGACAGTTTTGATGCAGAGTAAGCAATCGTAGGACATACGTCGACATTTAACAAGGCGTGGCCATATTCACTACGAATTGAGTTCAGACCTTCCTATCAAAGAAGCTTAAACCCAATGTAATCTCTGACTGTCGTAAGCACCTCGTGGTGTCGCTTGCGTGTCCGCCTCAATCAAGCCAACTCGTTTCAGGGTCGACATCTCATTGGCCAGCGCCACGATAAGGCGGAGTAATCTCTCCAGGTCAGCGACGACGTCACCGCGCTCTGGACCAATTAGCTCCCGACGATTTGTCGCAAAAGTTCCAGGGACAACCTAAACTTGAATCCTGTGATGGCGCGTTTCCTCTTCCCTTATCGTCATTCCTTTTTAAATATGTTATAACACTCTGCGATTTGAGCATCGCGATATTCACTCCTTAACCACACCAAGCGCGTCGTGAAACATGGCGGCGCAAGTGAAACTTACGGACGATAACGTCTATGATACGGATGTTGAGAGCAACCATGGGATTGAGAGGGATGAAGGGCCGACGGAGCAGTCGCCTTTGTTGCCAAGTGGCACGCAGGAAGATGATGAGCCGTCCAAGTCGTTGAGACGACGCGCTTTGGCTATGGGCATGCTGGCTCTTCTCATGGTCGAAGTGAGCCAGTTCATCATGAATCCTCCGACCAAGAAGATTACAGAGGATATCATCTGTCGACAGCACTATCCTGATCATTTAATCGGCGCATTCGATACAGATGACTATCGCTGCAAGGATACTCCTGTTCAGAAGACATTGGCTATGGTCCAGGGATGGGACCAGGCCTTGGAAATGGGAGTCCGTAAGTGAATGAAGTGATCATGAAGATATTCGCTTACATGTGCTAGCGATCTTGACGCAGTTCCCATATGGTATCGTTGCTGATAAATATGGAAGACGGCTTGTTTTGTTTCTAGCCATGCTCGGATGTTGTCTTTCAACAGCTTGGCTCTTGTTAGTTTGTAAGTGCACCTGTCCCATTTCGTGACGCCTACTCACAATCTCAGTATCATTCCCAAACGTCTTTTCAATCTGGGCGATCCTCGGCGGAGACATCTTCCTCCTCATCGGTGGCGGGGGTCAAATGGCCGTTGCAATGGTCTACACCATCGTCGCCGACGTAGTCCCCGTCTCCGAACGAACAGACATGTTCTTCCGCCTCGTCGCCCTAGTCCTAATCTTCAACGTCATCTTCAACCCGATTTCCGCATGGCTACTCCAATTCGACCCCTGGCTATCCATGTGGATCGGCTTTGGCTTCATGGTCTTTGGGACGATGTGCATTCTCCTCATCCCGGAGACTATGCATCTTCGACGCAAGGACGATAAGAGACATAATGAAGAGCATGAGAATGAACAGCTTCATGGTGTTTCTTTGAGGAAGCATAATGTGTTGAAGCAGGCTTGGTTCAGCATTCAGAATGATATGCAGCATGTTTGGCGGTTTATCGTTGCGGACAAGAGTATTATGATGCTCATGCTTGCGATTGCATTCTTCTTCCCTGTTAGGACTGTACTTACGGGAGTGTTGTTGCAGTACATGAGCAAACGCTTCGATTGGTCATGGTCAAAGGTCAGTCTCCTCATCAATACCTCGTTTCACACCCTAACAATTCGACAGGCAACATATATCTCGACAATTGGCATCGTAGCAACAGTAGTATGCTACCTCATAATTCTCCCCGTGACATCTGACTTCCTCAACAAGAGTCGTCGATACAAATCACGCCCCGTGGCAAGAGATTTACTCCTTGCGCGCATCACCATCACTATCATGGCAGCTGGATGTTTGCTGATGGGCGTTGCTTCAGTCCCATGGCTGTTTGTTATCTCTCTCATCACCGTCAGCATTGGCAACTCTTTCGTGGCCCTCAGCAGAGCCTTGATCAATGCTCTGGTTGAGCCGCATACCATCGCTACCTTGAACACTACCATCTCTCTTATTGAAGTCATCATGGGGTTGACTGCGCCCGCAATGAGCTGGCTCTTGGGTCGCGGTTTTGAGTTGGGCGGTCAGTGGATGGGATTGCCATTCATGGTAACCAGTCTTATGGCCATAGCGACAGCTGTAATGCTGTTTATAGTGAAGCTACCAGCTTCTGGTGTTGCGCAAGCTCACGAGGGTTGAGCTCAGCGCTTAGCGGGTAACATAAGACAACAAGGGAGTCTGGAGTTGTGCGATCTTGTGATATTTATTGTGATATTTCATTTGTTGCTTAGAATACTTTAGACGTTGCAATACATGAGCAAGTAATTGTCAAGTATTCAGTAAGTGCACATGCATCTCGCTGCGATGCAAGCCTTAGAGTTGCACTGGAGCTCCACCTTATCGATAAGCGGCCCCGCGGTTGCCTACTCCACCCCAGCTTCTGGAAGTTGACCTTCAATCAACATTCATCATCATCTCAATAGTTACTGTCTGGCATCCCTCAAGCTTCTGACCCAGATAACCCTTTTTGTGTCTCAATTTTAACAGATAATATTGTTTGATCGCTTGTCCACATCTCCTTCACCATGTCGGACGACGAGGATTTCATGCAGGAGTCGGATGAGGAGCAGTACGCAAGATCAGCCGCGCATACGCAGTGCATCACTAATTACGCCCAGGTACGACTTCGAGTACGAAGAGGACGACGACGAGGAGACCGCCGACGTTGATATCGAAAACAAATACTACAACGCCAAGCAGCTCAAGCTTTCAGACCCCGAAGATGCGATCGCAGAATTCCTAGGCATTCCGCCACTCGAAGAAGAGAAAGGAGAATGGGGTTTCAAAGGTGTGAAGCAGGCCATAAAGCTCGAGTTCAAGCTGGCTCAATATGATAAGGTAGGGACTTTGTTCGAAGAACAAGGACATCGCTGACAACGATAGGCTGCTGAGCATTACGCCGAGCTCCTCACCTACGTCAAGTCGGCCGTCACGCGCAACTACTCCGAAAAGTCCATCAACAACATGCTCGACTACATCGAAAAGGGAGCAGATGGCCCAGAGGCGGTGAAGTGTATGGAGCAATTCTACTCCCTCACGCTGCAGAGCTTCCAGAGCACCAACAACGAGCGCCTATGGCTCAAGACCAACATCAAGCTGGCAAAGCTACTTCTCGACCGAAAGGAGTACGGCGCTGTAGCAAAGAAGCTCCGAGAGCTCCACAAGACCTGTCAGCAAGAAGATGGTACCGACGACCCTAGCAAGGGCACATATTCACTAGAGATTTACGCACTTGAGATCCAGATGTTTGCAGAGACCAAGAATAATAAGCAACTCAAGGCCCTGTATCAAAGAGCTCTCAAAGTCAAATCTGCGGTACCACACCCCAGAATCATGGGCATCATCAGGGAGTGTGGTGGAAAGATGCACATGAGCGAAGAGAACTGGAAGGAAGCGCAGAGCGACTTTTTCGAATCGTTCCGCAACTACGACGAAGCAGGTTCTCTCCAGCGAATCCAGGTTCTCAAGTATCTACTCTTGACAACAATGCTGATGAAGTCCGACATCAACCCCTTCGACTCGCAGGAGACCAAGCCGTACAAGACAGATCCGCGAATATCCGCCATGACAGATCTGGTCGACGCTTACCAGCGGGATGATGTACACGCGTACGAAAAGGTCCTGCAGCGTAACCAGGACATCCTAGATGATCCATTCATTGCCGAAAACATCGATGAAGTCACGCGAAACATGCGAACCAAGGGTGTTATAAAGCTCATCGCACCTTACACACGCATGAAGCTATCCTGGATCGCCAAGCAGCTCAAGATCTCCGAGCCTGAGGTACAAGACATTCTGGGGTTCTTGATCGTTGATGGCAAGATCAACGGTCGAATCAACCAAAAGGAGGGTCTCCTGCAGATCACCTCTGATGCAGACACCGAGCGCATTGCAGCTCTCGAGGGGCTCACGTCGTCTATTGCGGAGCTGTTTGGTGCAATTTTCAGAGATGGAGATGGATTCCGCAACAGTGAGCATTCTGCAACGGATGAGCAAGTAGACATGTCAAGCATTCCATTGGGCAAGGGAGGGCATAGGGCGGCTACTCAACATCGCGGGAAGAAGGGGAAGCTGGCTGCAGCCTGGCCCTGAGAGAGCGGCCACGAAATGAATTCACTGTATGGTCATCAACGTAGCCCCGGGGATATCCGCAGACCAGGAAACCCTCTTTTAGTGTTTCCTGTTTCAACCCCCCAGGTCGTTTTTCTGGATCGAGAAAAGTAAGATGCTGTTGCAGTTTTCCTGCGGGTGCATCCGCGTTTGGAGATGCTTCGACGGGATCTCGCATAGTACGAGGCCACTGGCAACGGTGGTTCCTCGTCGTACCAGACGGGTAGCAGCATCGACTACGGACCAGTTGTTTCAGAGAGAGATGACGAGAAAGAAAGTGCAGAAGGGGACGAGGGCCGAAGTGACGCCGTATTCGGACTTGAATCCCCCCCAAATGTCTCGTGTAGCAAAAGCGAGTGACGAGTAATGTTATTCAATATAAACCAACGACCTCATAGTCAGATGCATTGTAGCCTGATGTCTCAGTGGTGACCAACAGCGTGATGTTCGGCAGTCGTGCAGGTATCCTTTCGCCTCACCTGATTTTTAGTCTTGACATAGATATGTAAACGTGCTGCGCTGATCTAAACTTTTCAAGGCTACCTAGTCTATGATGCACCAGCCATCGACCGAATTAAAAAAACAAGGACCAAGCTAAGATCGCTGACCATCATCAGACAAGCGATGCAACGTCGAGTGGTTACACAGGACGGGACTTGGGGGGGGAGCTGCGAGGGGTAAAGCGGCTTATCATTTCACAGGATGCGGCTGATCATTGTCTTGGCCCGCAGAGAATTTCACTGTTTGGTTCTGAAATTTCTTACTTTTGCCGTTGGGGGGGAGTGTAACACATGGAAGTACAGTAAGTGACACACATGGGCAGAAATAAAGGTATGGGTCATGATGCTGAATCGTAGGTCGCGGATAGCTGCAGAACGGAACGTGTCCAACCTTCCGAATTCAACGGTGGACATATCTAGATTGGGGGAGATGCAATACGAGATGGAAAACTCGCACAGAGCAGGGAGATATCACAAGCAACGGGATAGTGAACATGCCGACCGAATGACGGAGCGGCGCCGGGAGGTACATACGGCGGGCCGTTTGGCGGTTGACCTTGCGAGGTGTGCAGAGAGGTATTTTACATTTGAATGGTGGAAGTTTGTCTTCTGTTTGCTTGAGGTAGCTTGTTTGCCGCTGATTCACAGGTGAAGTGCTGAGTGTTTGAGGCGGGAGGGAGGCGCGGATACTGGGTGAGGACCGTGGACCCGGTGTTGAATAGAAAACACGGGAAGGATTCAGTGAATTGCTTTTTTTATTCAGTCATTTTGATTTGATGGAGTGTGGTATGTGATGGAATGTGGATTTAGACTACTGTCCTGTACGGTCTGTCAGATCGTGGCTTATTTGGATCGCGCTGAGCTAGCGTCACGATAGCACGCATCGGAAGCGACACCCGATATTTCATTCATTTTCATATGCTACCGAGATATATACCTCCCTAACTAATACCTCAATAGCTTGCTCTTATACACATGTGTCGTCTTCAGCTCAATTGCCGTGTTCACATCGAGAAGGTCAAGCAAAGATCCCCAGCACATGCCTGCCTGCTGCATAATCATCGACCACTGTTTGGCCCTCCGACGATTGGTCTCTGGGGTGTGTGTTACACGAACCAATTGATAGCTTCGATTTACACAAGGCCCGTGCGTGCGCACCCACCATCATCACCGCTAGAGATTTTGGAGATTTCTGATTGCACTTGTCGGCTGGGTTTTGACTTTCAGACTTTCCTTTGGTTGACTAGAGGCAGATGGTATCTAACGTACTAGACAAAGGGACCTGGCAGTAGTTCAGTTCGTTCTTCCTCGTTCATCACCACTAGCTGTGCTGTAGCGGTCATTGATATTGGCCGTGGTTCAGTTAGTCGACAGTCAACCTACCCACCCCCAAAGCCAAAAAATTACAGGGGTCCAGGCACACGCAGCTTCGTCTCATCGCCACTTTTACAAAGACAGTGACATTCTTCTTAAGCCATCTGGAAAAAAAGCTCTGCAGTTAGCAAGTTCCATGCATGAGATATTCCCTCCCCCATTCGACAAAACAGCTCAAGATTGACTTTTTGGCTGTCGTAAACACACTGTTTTCCGCGGAGACTTTTCTCGCGTTAAGCTTCCCGTTCCCGTTCCGCGTACGGCCCGTCTTCCGCGACCAATCTACGCAAGCGATGTGTGTTTGCTGTTGTCTATCCGCTGGCGTTTGAGAATGTACAGTGAAATACTACAGTACATAGGTAGTAATGCCTGTTTGACAGCTTCAAAAAAGCAAAGTGAAAGATCGTATCATATTTCAGAACCCCATTCTCCATTCTCCGGGGAGAAGCGGGATCGTGTTCCAGGGCTTGGCTTTTCCTTAGCTGCTTTGTTTGTATTGGCCTGCTCGTTTGCTCCCCACACGATTTAGATCGGGATGAGTAAAAGAGAGAGAGAGAAAAAAAACGGTCGTTGATGTGAAGATCGTAAAAGTTAAAATGTCGCAGAGATTAATGTGATTAGATGCTCGCAAGTGTGTTTCCATAAATGAAGGTTCCATAAATGAGGCACAGACAGGTACGCCAAGTGATGCGGCACATTTTACATCGTCTGGGCATTGTATCTTTCGTACCTGGCCATATGATAATGCACACTCTGACAGACAGACATAATACAATTCTATATAAACGCCTTTCATAAAGGATTAATTATCTGCTTCTTACATTGGCTGCTCTACGATTACTCTCGCCCGGTTGAAACTAAAGCAAATCACCCGACTACGAATCGATCTTCATTCTCTACCTCCACTACGCTACATCTCACCCATACCATCACTTTTTATTTTATTTTTACACCACAAGCGCTCTAGCCGGTCATGGCTATAGCCAGACCAGTGGGAAATTTCACTCGCATGCCCGTGCCGCACAACGGCGCATCGATTCTCAAATTCATTTTCAGCTTTGCATCGTAAAAAAAAAAACTTGCTTGTGAACGATGTTGACAGGGCCATCGTCAGCGGGAGATCGTCATGGTGAAAAGCACACCCAATCCCTGCTGGCGGTGGAGACTGGTGCTGCAACGTACTAATCTTTTATAACGGCCAGGCCCCAGGTTCAGTGTGCGGCGTGTTGGTGTATCGTGCTGCCACGAGGGTCTCTCGTCTAGCAGATACTGAGGACTTTTGATACCGCTTGTTCTGGATAATGAGGAAGCTGACGTACCATGGATGGATTAGCCTCTTCAGGTGAAAGGATCATATGTACATACACTCACAAGCTTGAGCTTGAGCTTGAGCTTACCTTGCCTAGGTAGGTTGACATTTGCTACCCCCTCTTGTATCACATTGATCGTGCTTACAACAAGAGTCTTGGCTCTCTCAAGTCAAGTCAAGCAAGTAGCTTAGCTTTAGCTTAGCTGTGTCCAACCCTCCCACAGACAAGAAACTAGCCTCGCCTCTGTATCACCCACACTAAAAACTTGGCTTGGCACCCTGGGGCTCGCTGCGACTCCATTCCCGTCACTACACTCTGCTAGCCGCCCTCACCTCACTTGTCAACAAACCTAACCTCTGATAGCCTGATTGATACTTTTTGTCTACGTCGTGCATTATCCAGGTCCATGTTGCATCGAAGCCAAATAGACTCCACGGGGAATTTAATTTCTTAGCGCTATCTTTCCTTTTCCCCCCTCTCAAACGACTTCTCAATCTCATCAAACCGTTAATCTCAACCGTGCCGCAAAAACCTCCAACCCCGCCGTGTAAAAAAAAAGCCCCTCTCGTCAGAAAAGACTCACAGTCCAAGTGTTAAGCTAGGGGTACAGTTCCCGTTAGAACGTGCCGCTCATTCTCACTCACTCAGTTGCTCACGCTAGGCTAATCGAACCCGCCCGCGCGTGGATTGTCCCTAAATCCCTAGCCCTTGGCCCTGAACCCCTGTCTTAATCCCTGCAGTGACCCCCCAGGCTCTCTCTCTCTCTTGAACCGTGCTGTAACCTACGGGCTACCGAGGAAGGGAAAGGGAAAGAGTACGTCGGTGTCCGTCTTCTGATCCACAGGGCGTTTGACAGCGCGAGATGGTACCCGGGGGGCATGGGCATGGGAGCACTCTGGATGGAACAGACCACTTCGTTTTTTTTTGGTATGTATCAGTATCCGACGGGTGGCTTGTCCGTTCTGCTAAGGTACGGATACTGTACTGTACCTTGCTCTAGGTATTCCCTGTCCTGGTCCTGGGGCCTGCCCATGGCCTGGTAGTAGACGCTCTGCTCTCTGAGTCTCGTTAGCTTTTAGCACTACCTAAAAACGCCATCCTTCTCCTCCCGTTCCCATCTCCCCCCCCATCCCGTTCCTCTCTTTTGATTGAGTGTGATGAGTTGAGTTGATTAACCGTCTGTCTGTCTTTCATATGAGTGAGAGTGTGTGTGTGAGAGTGTGACTTTTTTGAATGACAAGCAAGTCCAGTAAGAGAGGTTCAATTTTCTAGCTGAAAGTGCACCTCTTTTCTCTCGTTCGTTCATCTACCTACCAACACCGTCCGTTTATCACCTCGCATTGAATCACTCACTCTCTGCCTTGATTTTGAACTTGGTTGCTCACTCACTCACCCTTCTATTTTTATTGTTTCCCTCTCTCCTCCTCTCCTTCTCTTTCTCTCCTCCTCTCCCTCCCTCTCTTCTCCCTCAGAGGCATGTTCCAGCCTCAACCCACACCTTTCGCCTCCTCCAGCTTCGCGTCCTATGGCCTAGCTTCAGACCTGGACTTTGGCTTTCCCGTGTCTGCTGGAGGTGGAGGTGTTGGCTTCTACAACAACAACCCGCCGCCGCCTGCACCATCATCACAGCTTCCCCAGTCGTCGCATGCACTCCAATCGCAAACACAGCAACAGCAGCAACAACCGTGTCTTGTTCAGCAGCAACAAATTCCTCGACAGCAGCAACAGCTCTCTTCTTCTTCTCCCACTGCAACCGCGCCATCCGTATCCTCGCCCTATTCCTCTTCACAAAACTCCACCTCCAACAAAGCTTCTTCTTCCTCGCCAACTCTAGCGCAACCGCCGCAAAGTCACCGTCATCAACAGCAGCAGCTTGACATTCTACAGCAGACGCAGTACGCTGCACAACCTCCTGTCGTGCTCAAGATGGAGGATCAAGGCCAACACGATATGGCCGCGCAGCAGGCTGCTGCAGAGGATTATCAGCCTGTTCTTGAGGTATATCGCACCCCATTCCGTTGCACCCCGGCGCTTCTAGCTCGCGCGTCATTTGCTTGCTTGCTTCACGGTGTCCGTCCGTCGCTAACCTCCGGTCTCGCAGGGTCTCGCAGTAGGGAACAAAGTCTCGAGCGATATCATCACCCACGAGTATGCCAAAGCCGATCCCGTCTATGTCGAAAAGACAATCGTACGTTTTTATTTACTCTTGTTGGTGTCGCTCGTTGCTAACATGGTGTGATCCAGTCTCTCCCCCAAACCTACTCACACTTCCGCCCCATTCAAGGCGATGGCAACTGTGGATGGCGAGGTATGTCTACAAACTCCCCGCTTCTCATCCCGCGACTCTCTCCGCCTATTATGAAACATGTTTGGCATGCCTGACGTTACCTTGCTTGCTTACTGCCTATGTCTCGGCAACTCTTGTGACATGTCGAACTTGCGCTAACCTTCTCACCAATAGCAATTGGCTTCAGCTACTTCGAGAAACTCGTTGAGTCGGGGGACCAGGCCAAGATCGAGGGCGAGGTGGCACGTCTCATGAGCATGAACCATTTGCTGGGCTCTGTTGGTGGCTATCCATTCTACGACGACTGGTCAGATGAGATGTTTGACTTTTTGCGCGAAGTCGCTCAGAATGTCGCCAACCCTCAGTATGCGCACTCATTGATCCAGGCCAAGTGGAACGACCCTGTTGTGTCGAGTAACATCATTTACTACCTTCGCCTACTTACAGCGACTTACCTCAAGCTCAATGCTGCCAAGTTCAATCCTTTCGTTTCGGATGCAGGTGGTGTTGAGGCTCACTGCCGGCAAGTCGTCGAGATCCCTAACCGCGAGATCGAGCACCTTGGCATGTCCGCCTTGGCCGAAGTCCTCCTCAGACCTGCCAACTTTGTACTTGAGATTGCCTACCTCGACCGCAGTGCAGGTACTCATGTCAACCAGTACCGTGTGCCCGATGAGCTTAACACGCAAGACGCCAGCACACTTGGCCCCATCATCTATCTGCTCTACCGACCCGACCACTACGACATCCTGTACAAAGCACCCACCATGCAGGTGCTTCGTGTCAGCGGCTTCACTCACAACACTAACATCACGACCGAACAAGCGGATCTCGGACAGTATTCGACCATGAACTTTGATGCGTTGTCTATCATCCCGGGCTTCAGTAACACAATGGGAGGGCTTGCGCAGCTCGCACCACCTCCAGCCAGTTCGGCCCCAGAACAATTCTCGCCTGTGCAACAGAGCCCATGGATGTCATCCTTCCCCGAACCTTTGCCTACTACGACACCGAGAGTAGCGCCACCGCAGCCACCACCCATTATGGCATCTCCTCAGCCCCCAACCCCGCCGGCCTCGATATCGGGAAGTTCTGCGATTGCGCCCAGTCCCGCGATGCTACCTGCGCCTGGCCCAGGACCTCAGAATTCGCTCCCCATGAGAGGCGCTTCAAGCTACCACATCCGATTCAGTCCTGTTCAGCTCGACTACGACGAGGGCAAGAACAATTTCCCGGAATCGACGTACCAAGTGACGACCAACACGTTTAAGAACAGTATTTGGAACCGAGCTCACTACTGCAACCCCAACTTTCACCCCGAGGAGTGGAATCCCGACGACGAGCACACGGATGGGAGAGTTGGGAATAAACGCAAGCCGAAGAAGGAAGCCGCCTAGTGCGACGATTTTTCACACGAACACGACCAAGGCATTGTCGGTTTTACTAGAAACCGACGGCCATGATATTACTAGATGACGGCATTTGAGAACGACGATAAGACTGGTTTGCAATCAAAGATGAACGAGGAACGACCGCAATCAGCATTTGGAACGGAAAGACAACGATCAGAATTGAGCTAAGGATATGGGGATGTACACGACGCTGGGCCCGGAGTGAAGGTGATTATTCATATGAATGGTTGGGCAGGCTAGCGATGCTTAGTGAGAATCCTTTTTTATTTCTGCATTGTTTAATGGACAAGGACAAGGCGGCGAGTCTGTTTGGTGTGCATGATTATGTTGGTGGAAAGTGAGCGCGCGAGGATTGCCTGCATCGTCATTGATGGTGTCCAGGTCTGAATATGGATTATCACGAAGCGACACGAGAGAAGCCCCTGTTTCTGACGATGGGTATCACGAGCAAGGCCTACGATTGACATGGAAACACGAGGGAGCCTACGTCGAGCATGGCTGCATGGATACCACGAGGTTTACGCAAGAGACGGCATTCTTGAAAGTAATGGGGACCAAACCGGACCAAGCATTTGGGATACTGGGAATGGGCGGCAATTTGTGGGCTCTTTTCTCGAGCCAGTTTCAAGACGGGCAACAAAAGGAAAAAAGGCATACATCCGAAGGAAACTGGGTCTCGGACGACGATGGTCTTGGCTATCAGGCCAATTGGCATGCCTCGCAGCACGCCTTGTTATAGCGTGTCATTGCAGCATACTTTGTCCACCGCAGACATCTGTTTGTTGCAGTGTGCTTGTGGCATGTCTTGTTTACACGTCTGCCATCGCGGATGTCTGGTCGAGCCCTCATTTGTTGCGCCTTGTCAGTTGCGTCATAGCATCGGCGTTCTTCTCTATCAGGTCACACTTCAACTTTCTAACTTCTGCTTCATCTTTGAGACCTTTTTTTATTTTTATTTTTACTTGGGACATTGACTTTAGTGTGGAACAGCATCAATACTTGGGACTTTATCGAGTGGGTTTGGGATCGAGTTTATTGTGGCGAGATGAGTCTTGGGAGTGAGCTGCAATGCCAAGGACTTCCGAGTTGTATTGAATAGCAGATACCTCTCTATCTCGGTGAGATAGTGGTATCTGGGAATAGCTTAATGCAAGGGACTGTCTCGTCCATTTGACTCAGAAGTACATCGCATCACATCACATCACATCACAGACATGCCTTATCGGAGACGAACATGACATGAGCTGTAATGGTTCGTTCCCTCGAGCCGTTCCGCTTCCGCTTCCGCTGTGCCGCACCAAGACATGTGATCCACTGAATCATGAATGCATGACAATTTTCACAACTTGAATGTCTCAGCTCTTTGACCATCATGATCTCCAAACGAGGCGAGGAACGAGTTGTGAACCTGGATGATCCATGTATACAAGGACCTCTTATGATGATCGATATTTGGAATAGACAGCCACGTTTTTGAGCCTTGACGTGGTCTAGAACACTGACAAGACAAGGGGGCCACGAGGTTCTTGGTCCACCCGGGGAACGGCAAGCAGGGTCCGGTGACGTGACGTGCGAGAAAGAAAATGATATCCTTCAAGGGGGGGTCAGGGTTACATGAGCGTAAAAGAGAGTTCAAGGCGAAAGAGGAGATTTGAACTACCGGGCAAGGCAACCTCGTGGGAGACAGGCCAGGGCTTGACTGGGATGTCAGAATAAACTCGACACATTGTCTCCAAGATGTTATGAGGAGTTACAGTGGTGATTTTGTCATGGCGTTGAGGTTTTGTTGGCAGGGCGGAAAAGAGAGGCCGTACAGGGTCAGGGGGCGAGATGGTGGGAATGAGACAGACATCGCTTAGAGGAGATCAAGAGATTAGCACAAGGGATACCACGTACTGTAGAGTTGAGAGAAAAGTTTGTTGGTTCAATTCACTCACGCACAGTCATATCATCAGGATGCGTCATCTCATGCATACGGTGATTATACCCTTTCACACTTAAGCGCCCAGCGACCGTCCAATCCCGCCGGTGAGATACGGCATTTCGATATTGTCCGCGGAAAGGGTCTGGGCCAATGGGGAGCTAGGGTAGCTTAGCTTTTGAGAACGGGCCGCGTCTTTTTTTTTTTCTTTTCTTTGGTGTTGGTTGAAATTGGCCGATAATGTATCGGGTAACTTTAGTTTTTTTTTCCCCAGACTTGCCGATGTTTCTTGACTGAGAGAGGGGTTTTAATGCAGAGGGGGCGAGTTGTTTGTCATGGCTAGTGGAATGATGATGAATACGTGTTTGTATTGTTGGATTGAGGCTTACGGGGACGGCGAAGGCGATGGCTTGGGTATTTGGAAGGTTGGAAAGCTTCTAGTTCCATTCTGAGTTGAGATAGACTATGACTTGTGTTGTTGTGTAGAGCATCGAGGCTAGGCTAGCTGTGCTATAGCGGGCATTGCTATAGCTTGGGGTTTGGTATGTAAATTGGCCCTGACTTGAATCATCTGGGCTGCTAGGCTAGGGGAGATGCAATCCCGGACCCTAGAGCCTTACCTTGTTGAAGCTCCTCCACTTTGCAAGGTAGATTCTCCTCAGACTCCAACCAACACAACACAAGACAGAGTGAGGAGACGAGTTGTGCTGTGCTGTGACTTCTCGTCTGTATGTACCTATCCGTATTCGAGCTGATTTCAATCCCGTCTCCTTCGTCCTTTTCTCTTTTCTCCTCCTCATCCCCTCCTTCTTTAATCCCTCCCTCTCTCTCTTCCTCTCTTCTTCTCTTTCTTCTTTCCCACTCTCTTTCTTTGGCCATGGATGTTCGTAAAAGACATATTTCCTTGCGCGTTCTCGACACCTTTTCTATACTCCAATATTAATTCACGATACCATCCTTCTTTCTCTTTCTCTTTCTCTTCAGAGTACATATAGCCGACGGCCCCCAACTTTGATCTCGCTTTAATACCCCCTTGTCGATCCCTCATCAAATGTCCCGCTACGATCCGGATCGTTCTTCCATCACTGCTTCTTCTGCGACTTCAAAGAGCGACATGGCGCAGTCAAACGATGGGCTGCAGAGGATGAATCGCCTCACGGTGGGTGATGTGAGTCCTGCTGAGGACGATGACGATTATAGCGATACCACGTCCAATTACTCGACTATTTCCGAAGACACGCTTCCCCTGATTCGCGAATATGGACATACCTACCACGGGTCTGGCCAGCTGCTCACGCCGAATGATCCTTCTGAGGCGCATCGCTTGACGGTCCAGCATGAGCTGTACCAATTGTGTCTTGACGGTAATCTTGCTGATTCGAAACTACCGCTTGATCAATTTACGGCCGAGGATCCGATGGAGATACTGGATGTTGGTGCTGGCACGGGAATATGGGCTTGCGACATGGCGAAGCGATATCCCCAGGTCAACATACTCGGTATCGACTTGAGCAGCGCATTGCTACCCGAAGATGTCCCTCCGAATGTCACTTTCGAAATCGCCGATGCTACAGAAACCTGGCCGAGCCGTACATACGATTTTATACACATGCGCAGTCTAGCAGGCGGCGGTGTTCGCGACTGGAACGCTCTGCTGGCTGAAGCTTACGAGCACCTCAACCCGGGCGGACAGATCGAAATAGCAGAGATCCGCCCGCATTTCTTCGACGCGGACCCGGAGCACGTCGATGGAGAAAAAGGCGTGGTCGGCGCGGCCTGCAGAGAGTACGAGAAGATATTCGAGGAGATGTGCATCAAGCTCGGCATAAACTGCGACCCCATACCGCGAGTCCCTGAAATCTTAAACACCCTGGGGGCAGATCTCGTGCGCGTCCGGGTAGATTGGCTGCCGATACAGAACTGGGGAAGTGACCCGGTCACCCAGCAGAAGCGCAAGGCCCTGGCCGAGATGGTCGAGTGTGGTAGGTGGCGAATTTTTGTCTTTTCTGAAACGTCTCAAAAAAAGTCACAAACACACGCTAATCTGAGTCGGACTAGGTATAGAGAATTGGACGTTGAGGTTATTCGGACTAGGAGGGTGGGAGGAGAAAGCGACGCGGGCTCTGCTTGATCGTGTTAGAGCTGAGATCAACGATCCGATGCTGCGCAGTTTGGGAAAAGTGTAAGTTTTGTTGACGCTGGTGCGTGCGTGTTGGTGGTTGTGGCTAATTTTGATAGGACGTTTGTCACGGCTCGAAAGGACTGCGGCAAATAGGTTTAGGGAATAGGCATAGAGATCTATGTGCATATATTGGAGTTTTTTGGGTCATCACGGACGGCGTCAAAGGCATTGTGTCTGGGGCGGATGTCAGGAAGAATAGGGAATGGTGCAAACCAATGAGCTCGGGGAGATATTCCCGCGATGGGAAATGGATACCATATGGAACATACAGGGCATGGAAGAGATTTGGCGAGTGATTAAAGTCGGGTTAAGTCACTGGAGCATAAATGGGCGGATGGAGTTGGATACCACTAGCCTTGGATACAGTACAAGGCATCGGATGAACTACCGTTTCAGCGGTCACAAGCCGGGATGAGTCGACCGGAAGATACAGAAGATGCAAGGTGTCAAAGGTATATTCGTCTATCAGGATGACTCCCGACACTAGATCATCTCACGTCGTATGCACTCACTTCACGCATATCTCATGCTACAGAGATGCCCACAGTACGCCCCATGTACCCGTACAAAACAGAACAAAAGAGAACAGAACAGAACAGAACAACTCCAGATATCCAAATCAAACAGTCTCGATATATCGCTTCATTTCCCTGTGATTTGTTAGCCAATGCCCCCAGTAGGTGAGAAGAGCGGGAACGTACCAATCAGTTACTGCCTCGTCATATAGACGAACCTCATGCTCCCTTGTACCGCCAAAGTGTTCCACGAAATCATCGCCAAATACTTCCCGTGCAATACTGCCCTTCTCCATGAAGCGCGCCGTAGCCTCCTTAAGACTCTTGGCCAACCTCTCACCCGGATCAGCGTCACCGCCGACATCCTGGCCCATTGCAAGCGGGGGTGTAGGAATTTCGAGTTTCTTCTCGACACCGCGCCATCCACAGCCGAGAATGGCAGCGAGGACGAAATGAGGGTTTGTGTCTGCGCCGGGAACTCGGACTTCGAAGCGTGTCGCTGATGGTTTGGGAGTGATTAGACGGATTGACGCAGCGCGGTGCTCAAGGCCCCATGATACTGTGACGGGAGCCCAGAAGTTCTCGACGAGGCGCTTGTAGGAGTTGATGGTTGGTGCGAGGAGGGGCATGATGTCAGGAAGACCGACGAGAAGACCAGCGAGGAAATGGCGTCCCATATCAGAGAGGTTCTCAATATCACTCCACTTTGCATTCTCATCCTTCGTCTCCCTCGCAAACAAATTCTTGCCATCCTTATCAACGATCGAGACATGCATATGCCCACTATTTCCAGGCAGGCCCTGCTTCGGCTTGGCCATGAAGCAAGGGGTGATGCCGTACTTTGTGCTCACGCTCTTGACGACGTACTTGAACAGCGCGGCGCGGTCGGCCATCTGCGCGATCTCGCCGAACTCGAGGGCGGCCTCGAAGACGCCCGGGCCGGACTCGGTGTGCCAGCCCTCGATGTCGCAGGAGAACTTTGCGCACGTGTTGAAGACGTCGTAGTAGTATTCTTGGTTGTGGACGGGGCGGGTGAGGGAGTAGCCGAACATTCCTTCTGTGAGGGCGGGGAGTTGGTGAGGGGGGTTCTGTTGGAGGTATGCGGCTGGGGATGAGGATGAAGGGTCGGGGGATTTGAATTGGTAGAATTCATACTCAGCTGCGTTTGTCAGTGCAGAACTTGTAATTTGGAGGTGATGAGGAAACGTACCGCCTGCCATGGCACCGTAACCATGCTGCTTGAGCTTCTCAAGCTGTGTCTTGACCAGACCTCTGGGACAAGCACAAATAGGCTTCTTGGTTTCAGGATCCAAAAAGTCCACCAAAAACAGAGGAACGTCATCCTCCCAAGGAATCCTCCTAAAGGTAGAAAGATCTGGAATAGCGAGGAGATCATGGTATCCGTTCTCAGCGTTTGAGATCTTGAGCTCGCGGATATATGTACGATCGTGCATATCCCAGCCAAAGATGACGGAGCAGAAGCCAAAGCCGGCTTCAGCAATGGAGAGGAACTTCTTCTTGGACACCAGCTTGCCGCGCAGGATGCCGTCGACGTCTACGCCTGCGAGCTTGACCATGTTGTCATTCTGGAGGAGCTGGGGGAGGGAGTCGACGGTGATGGATTTAGGGTCTGGAGAAGCCATGGTGGAGGAATTTTGGGGGGGAATGAAAGAGGGAGGAAGTGATGAAACTGTAAAGATTGAAGAAATGCGCCGTATGTTTATAACCAAAAGATATTTCTAGGGATATACAGTTCAACGACGGTGGAGTTTTGAGATTCAAGCCGTTGCGCGCGGTTCAAGGGGGATCAACAATGATGAATGCGGGGAGAAGACGACCCAAGAGAGATACAGTAGTATTTGACTATGGAAAGAGGGGGAGTGAGACAAGTAAGTCAAACAGGTTTGTATCAACCTCAACTGAACTGGGAATATGGGCAGCGCGGCTACGATAAGACCGAACGAATGCGAACGATAAGACAATGCTTCAGTGACGTAGACTCAGCGGGAAGAAAAGAGTGGGGAGCTGTGATGTTCGGTGCGCGATGCAGGTGCTAGGACTAATTGAGCCGAGAGCAAGCGGGGGGCTTATCTGGGCACGTTTTAGTGGGAGCAGGGTTTGGAATAGCTTCATTGCCGCGCTGAAGCCCGAGAGTGTCAATGAACCCAACCCCGCGATCTAGATTCGATTCGAAGCTTTGGCCAGAAACATAACATGGGGTAAGATTGCAGTAGTTTCACGATATGATAGCGGTTCGCCAACTGCCGCGTTCCGATATCTTCTTCTTCTTCATCCGCTTCAATTGCCGTTTTTATTTCAGAGAGTGTAACCGCGCCTTGTGCGCCCTGTTGTACAATTAAAGGTAACCGCGTGTTGTTGTTGGGAGAGTGAGATAGGATTTGACTCGGAGTTTGATGTTCTCGTGACCTGACTTGGAGAGAGAGAGCCGACATCGCTAGTGGCAGGGGTGTTGCGTGGCACAGCTGCAAGCTTGAGATCTGACATCCATATACCGAGAAAGGACCCTGGATCTGACGTTTGTTGATAATGTGATGATATTTTATGAGAATCGGGAGCTAAAGTTGCGATGTTGAGGTTGAAACTATAAGCTATGGCTGTATCTAATTGTCTGGATCAGATGAACAATGTCTGATGGAACTAGAATTAATGTAAGAGGCATTGAACTTTACACATTCGTTATCATCTTGAGCTCATGCATCTCTATCAACATCACATCCTCACTGATAAGCTCACCTCACCTCAGCCATAACTCCCCATACCTTACAGTTGACCACCCCCCAAATACTGTACCCATCAACTGTACCGTACCTCAAATGTATAATAATAGCCGCGATGACAGCCTCCACTAACCCACTGCAACCGCCAACCGCCCTCGCTCGTCCGTTCTCGGAATTATGCCCATCTCCACGATCTTTCTCATGACTGGCCCACGAGAAATCAGACGACCTGACTCTTTCTTAGCTCTACCGCCCATTCCAGCTTATCGGAGCTTCCAGACGCTTTCGATAAGAGGAGAGGGATTGGAAGCTTAAAGAATAAGGACCCTTCTGCCCCTCATTGTTGTGTCACCGTCCATCCCATCAGATTTCTATATATTTTTCACTAGATACCCACCACTTGACTTGCCTTTCTTTCTTCATACAACGACTCTTCACTCTTCTTTATTAACATATCAACTTTACGTATTCACAATGGGTCGTCTCTCTGGAAAGAACGCCGTCATCACTGGCGCTGGAGGGTATGTTTTCTTTGTCTTGCTGTGCTGTATGATACGATACTGATGATCGCAGTGGCATTGGTCTTGAGACCTCCATTCTCTTTGCCAAGGAGGGCGCTTCCATTCTCATGTCCGATATCTCCCAGCCTGCTCTCGAAAAGGCCGCCGCAAAGGTCAAGCAGCTCGTCCCCGATGCTCCCCGCGTCGAGATCCTCGTACGTCCAATGCCCCCACCAATGTCACTTCCTCCACAGCAGTACTGACTCGCAGCAGAAAGTCGACGTCTCCAAGGAATCAGAGGTCCAGGCCATGATCGAATCCCTCGACTCCTGGGGCGGCATCGACGTCCTCTTCAACAACGCCGGCATCATGCACGCCCAGGACGACGACGCCGTCAACACCCCCGAGAACATCTGGGACCTGACCCAGAACATCAACGTCAAGGGCGTCTGGTTCGGCTGCAAGCACGCCGTCCTCTCCCTGCGCCGCAACAAGAAGTCCAAGGCCTCCATCATCAACACCGCCTCCGTCGTCGCCCTCGTCGGCGCCGCGACGCCCCAGCTCGCCTACACCGCCAGCAAGGGCGCTGTCCTCGCGCTGACCCGTGAACTAGCCATGGTGCACGCCCGCGAGGGCTTCCGGTTCAACAACCTCTGCCCTGCGCCGCTCAACACGCCGCTCTTGCAGGACTGGCTGGGTGATGATAAGGAGAAGCGCCATAGGCGGGAGGTTCACTTCCCTCTGGGGCGGTTTGGCGAGGCTGTTGAGCAGGCGCAGGCTGTTTTGTTCTTGGCGAGCGACGAGTCGAGCTTTGTCAATGGGCATGATTTTGCGGTTGATGGTGGTATGACCAAGTGCTATGTTACTGCTGAGGGGCCTGCGCATCCTCCTCCTGAGAACAATGCTACCAAGGACTCGTTGTAAGGGTGAAGAGAGTTGGAGGATTTAGCTGGAAAGATATCTGTAGTAACGATTAGTATGATTCCATAATGAGATAAATTGTCACATCACAAACGGTAACAGTCACTTGCGAGGATGAACCTGGCTGATCATATACAATATCATTTGTAAAGTATTCATCAATATACAAAAAGATACCCAAACTCCGGTTCATGCTTTTCCTTCTCTCAGCCTCCCTCTAATGAAACTGTCCCTCGGTGTTTCCCTCTCCCATACTCTTACTGCTCGAGCTTCCACTCTGAATAGCTCCCAGGATACCATCAATGTAGCTTGCGCCACTCCACTTCTGATGCGTCAAAACGTCACACTTGAGATCCTTCTCGCGGCGTTGCACGATATCAACATATGCCTTCATACCATCCTTCTTGAACTCGCGCGACAGCTCAGTTGTGATTGTAGCGTTGGAGTGTAGACCAGCAAGGGAAATAAGCTGAAGAACGAATCCTTCACGGGCAATATCCCAGATGAACGACTTGAGGGTCTCATCAGTAAAACCGTGAGCCATCCAGTTGAACGAGGGAGAGAGGTTGTACACGAGGCCCTTGCCAGGGTTGACCTCGCGAACAGCGCGGCCTAGCTTAGTAGCTACCTCGACATTGGGGTCTCCTGTCTCAACCCAGAGAAGGTCCGCGTAGGGACTGAACGCAAGAGCGCGCTTGGTAGCCGCCTGCATACCAGCGCGGTAATGGTAGAATCCTTCGCGGGTACGGGGGACGTCCCAGTTGAAGTACACAGGCTCCTTGGTGTACTTGTTTGCAAGGCCGCGACGGCGGGAGATGCCCATGTCGTGGTCCTTCTCGGTCTCGGCGAGATACTCGTCGATCTTGGCTTGTGAAACACCCTCCTTCTTCATGTGCGCGACAGCAGCTTCGTCAAAGGTGACGAGCTTGGTGCTCTTGACCCACTGAGCTTCAAAGGCATCGATCTCAGCGCCAACAGCACCCTTGGCCTCCATAGCCTGGATGGTCTCAGCGAGAGGTTCAATGGAAGGGTCTGAAACACCGAGGATGAACTCGTGATCGCGAACGTCAATAGCAGACGAGAGAAGCTTGCCAGACTCAGAGTCTGTTCGAGCAATGACGAGATTCTCACAGCCCATGACATCCCACTGGAAGCGCGTAGCAACAAGACGGTTGATATGCTCTCCGATAGGAACGAGAACCTTGCCTGCCAAATGACCGCACTTCTTTCCGCCGTGGAGCTGGTCCTCAAAGTGAACAGCCGCAGCACCATTCTCAGCGAAGAGCTTAGCGAGCTTGAGAACAGCAGATAGACCACCGTGGCCAGTATCGCCGTCTGCAATGATAGGGCGGAGGTAATCAACGTATGGCGTCTTTGTGCGCTCCTTGGGTGTCATCTTGCGACGAAGATCCCACTGCTTGCGATCGTGCATGTTCTGCGCCTTGGCTAGACGCTGGACTTGGTTGGGAACGGTGTTGTAGGGGTAGTCGCCGAAGTCGGGGGATACCTCGTTGGTAGAGGTCAATAGGGAGGAGCAGGCCCAGCCTGAGATGTAGAGGACTTCTTGGTGAGGAGCTTGTTGGGTCATTTGCACGGGGTCAATTGCGCCCACTACAAATTGTTAGCTGTGTACTTCTCGAATGTCGGAGGAGACTTACTGGTGTGAATAGGCTCGCCCTTGGCCACACGCTCTTTGATCAGATTAAAAAGCTTCTGCGCCATGACAGAGCTGGGATACTGAACCTTTTGCGTGCCCCTCTTGGTCGCTACATCCTCCGCGCTATACGGCCTCTTGATACCCTGATATCTCGGCGACGCCCACCACGCCTCGATCTCCTTGACTGTCGCTTCGTACAGCCGGTCCTCCGCCTCGCCGGCCTTTTGCGACTCTGGCAGAAGCTGGAATGCGTCGGCGGGTTGTGTAGCGTGGATGCTGAGCTGCGACATCTTTGCGATGGGGGTGGTGGACATGGCGCGGATGGCGAGGAGGGGTGCTGCGCTTCGGGGCTTGGAAGCGGAGAGGAGGCGCTGGGGAGCTCGGGTTGATAGTCTGCGCAACATTTTGGGTGTTGTTGTGAGGATGTGAGAGGGAGGAGGAGAGAATGTGAAGGAGAATGAGGTGGTGGTGGTGGTGGGTAGATCGGGAATAACGGAGTGGATGAATAATAAAGTCGAGCACCTGCGGATGATGATCTGAAGCCCGTGATAGCTACAAGACCAACCAGCGCCACGATAAAAGATGAAAAGATCAAGACCAGTCAATACTAAATCTCTTCTAAATCAAAGAACACTTCTTTTGGTATCTCTAATTTATTTATTGATCCCACAGCTGAGCCATCATGACAAGAAATAAAAACACCAACTCGATGACCGACCGGTTACCGACCAACAGCTCCAGTAACCGAGCAGACCAAAATTACAAGACCCTTATAAATGCTTGACAAAAAAGGTAGCTTACAAGTTGGAGACTGATGGCATGTCAGCAGAGCCTTGGTTAAGAAGAAGCATTGCCGACGAATTGGCCAATGGGTGAGCTTCGTACGGCAAACAGTCGTGAAGCTGATTGGCTGAGATGCATGTTTGAGCCGTGGCATTCGAGTCGGTTCATGGCGGGTTTCCTCGGTTGGAGTCGCCATGATAACCGTGGGATTGGCTTCTGTCCCTTGGAAAGAGAAGAGATTTTAGAGAATTGTGTACAGAATTCGGGGATCTGCTAATGCAACTAGAGTCTTGTCATAACTGGTCTGTTAATCTATATTTATATATATTGCTATGTCTGTAGTTGCTGTCGTCTTCTCCGCACTCACTGCGTCATAAGAGTTCAGTTCAACCCCGCATGACAAAATAAACGTGCAAACCACCTTCAGAGGCTCTCCTTGGATGCCCCCCCGCTCCCCCGGCTGTTACCCCAGATTCAACCAAAGGCACCCCCACCTACCGCTTCAGCTCGTTTACCACTGGGAACCCTCGGCCCAACTCCCTCCTCATACTTGATCTCTTCTACTCCTCTATTTGATCTTCCTTTTCTTTTTTTTCTTTCTTTCCTTACTCCAATCCTCTCTGTATCACATCACAATGGCTCTCAACTTGACATCCTCCCGCAGGGCTCTGGGCTCCCTCAAGGTAAAGCTATCCCAACTTACATGTGAAAACACCATAAAGCTCACACTCATAGCCCCTCACCCGTGCCGCTTTCTCAGGTGTCCGCGGCTATGCCACCGCAGAGCCTGATCTCAAGGCCACTCTGCGCGAGGCCATCCCCGCTAAGCGCGAGCTCCTCAAGAAGGTCAAGGCCCACTCCAACAAGGTCCTCGGCGAGGTCAAGGTCGAGAACACCCTCGGCGGCATGCGCGGCCTCAAGGCCATGGTCTGGGAGGGTTCCGTCCTCGACGCCAACGAGGGCATTCGCTTCCACGGCCGCACCATCAAGGACTGCCAGAAGGAGCTCCCCAAGGGAAAGACGGGAACTGAGATGCTCCCCGAAGCCATGTTCTGGCTCCTCCTCACCGGCCAGGTCCCCTCCGTGAACCAGGTCCGCACGTTCTCTCGCGAACTCGCGGAGAAGGCGCAGATTCCAGAGTTTATCTCAAAGATGCTGGATGATTTTCCCAAGGATCTTCATCCCATGACACAGTTCGCCATGGCTGTTTCTGCGCTCAACTATGAGTCCAAGTTCGCCAAGGCGTATGAGCAGGGTCTTAACAAGGCTGATTACTGGGAACCTACCTTCGATGATTGTATCTCGTTGCTGGCCAAGCTTCCTACCATTGCTGCCAAGATCTACCAGAATGCTTACCGTGGTGGTGGTGCTCTTCCTGCTGAGGTTGATCTTGAGCAGGATTGGTCGTACAACTTTGCTGCTATGCTTGGAAAGGGTGGAAAGGAGAATGAGAACTTTCAGGATCTTCTGAGACTTTACCTCGCTCTTCACGGTGATCACGAGGGTGGTAATGTTTCTGCTCACGCCACTCATTTGGTTGGAAGTGCTCTGTCGGATCCTTTCCTGTCTTACAGCGCTGGTCTCCAGGGTCTCGCTGGACCTCTTCACGGGTAAGCTTCTCTCCCCCCACATTCTTGAGTATCTACTAACATATCGCAGTCTCGCTGCCCAGGAAGTCCTCCGATGGATCATCCAGATGAAGGAAGCCATCCCCGCCAACTACACCGAGCAAGACGTCAACGACTATCTCTGGTCCACCCTCAACTCCGGCCGCGTCGTCCCCGGCTACGGCCACGCCGTCCTGCGCAAGCCCGACCCCCGCTTCGAAGCCCTCATGGACTACGCCGCCGCGCGCCCCGAGATCGCCAACGACCCCGTCTTCCAGCTCGTCGAGAAGAACAGCCGCATCGCCCCGGAGGTCCTCAAGAAGCACGGCAAGACCAAGAACCCCTACCCCAACGTCGACAGCTCCTCCGGAGTCCTGTTCCACCACTATGGCTTCCACGAGACGCTGTACTACACTGCTACCTTTGGTGTCTCTCGTGGTCTCGGACCTCTGGCTCAGTTGATCTGGGACCGGGCTCTGGGTCTGCCCATCGAGAGACCTAAGAGCATTAACCTTGAGGGCATTCTTAAGCAGGTTGAGGGTCAATAGAAGGAGAGATACCCAGAGAAAAAGGTGGAATGATCATAAGGGATCTTTGAATGTATATAGCGTCGTGACAGAGTAGCCTATGATTGACGATTTGTTTGTCCCAAAGTTTGTCTCCAAATTGTGATGTTGATATGAATCGTATGTCTCGTTAGTTTAATTCTCACTACCCTCTTAACTCTTCTAGTCTATATCCTCAAATATCTGTCTATGCCAACACCTTCTCTAGATGATCAAAGTACAAATCATCCCTCAACGCCTTACCATTAAAAAGCTCCTCATACGGAAACGGACTCGTCTCCCCGGTCTTAACATATCCCCTCCTAACATACCAGTCAATCAACTCCTTCCTCGTCCAAATAACCCACATCGTCATGATCTTAGTTCCCCAAGTCCTAACCGCATAACTCTCCGCATACGCAAGCACCTGCTTCCCAATACCACCAGCCTGAAGTTTCGGCGACACGGCGAAGAGGCCAAAGTAAGCGCGTTCAGCGTCTTTCTGCACAACTTCACAGCATCCGACCAGACGGGGATCGCTGTCGCCTTCTGGCGTTGATGTTCCAGATGTCGAGGGAGATGAGGTGAATGCGAGAATGACTGCGCCGTTTGGGTCGGTGATTTTGGCGAGGAGATCGGTGGGGGATATGCGCTCGTCGGCGAGGAGGTCTGCTTCTGTTGTCCAGCCTGCGCGGGAGTCGGGGCCGCGGTAGGCGGACATTATGAGGGCGCGGAGAGGGGTGACATCTTGTGGTGTTGCGGGGCGGAATGTGAGAGACATTGTGCGTGAGAATGAGTGAGAGTTGTGAATAGCTTCAGTTGGTGTGAGATGTTGTCGCACTCTCGCAGCTTTGAGAGAAAGGACACTTCAGTTGGGGTGAAGTGTATGTGGCAGTTGACGAATGCTTGCTTGCTTGCTTCAATTGAGAGGTGTATGGGTTTGGGAGAACAATGATTGTGTCGAGATCAGCTGGGCTTGTCGAATATTTAAAATATTTAGCTCCGATACAGGAGAACCCTTCTCTGTCACAATCTTTAACCTGCATCGGCAGTTTGCGACGGTCTCTGTCGCATACGCCCTGAAAACGACTCAATTGACATTTTTGCCGTCCGACGTCAAGCCATGCCTCGTTTGACTTTGACAAAACGGGAGTCCATGTGGATCAATTCGGTTCCATTGAACTATCCCGTTTTGTTAATTCTATACGACAGCCCTACGGCACCAGTCTTGGTGATGAACTTGTATGGATCGTCCGTTCAGTACAACGTCGACCACGAACCGATCGCGGAGAATTAAGTAATAAAGTTGAGTAAGTTTGAGTTTACAATGCATCTCAATTGATCAAACGCCAAACCTGCTATAAATATCCCCTGTTCCTGTGTAGGTTTTCTACAGTATATATAAAACTTGAAACCAAAAACAAAAGTGTGTATATGCCATTACAAAAAAAGAGAAATAAGAAAACATCTAAAAAAAATCTGGAAAAAGAAAACACAACTCTATGTTTTTAGTCTAAGCAGCGTCCTGACCTGGAACCTTGGAGTACTTGGCAGCGCTGTACTCGAAACCCTGGTTCGTCGTGTCCTCGCCGGCGCGGTACGACATGAGATCGTGGTTCTCGGCGGCGGCCTTGTCGTCGGCCATCTTGGCTTCGCTGGCACCGGCGGCGCGTTGACGCCAGAAGTAGAAGCCTAGAGCTCCGAGGCCGATGGCTGCGGCGCCGATGCCGCCGGCGTAGATTCCTGTCTTTGTGCCGGCGGGGAGGGCCTCCCATTTCTCGGAGGTGGTCTTCTCGGGTTCCTTGTAGAGAGCGTCGAGGGCGGTTGAGTTGCCCCTGGTAGTGGTTAGTATGAGTTCAGTGTTGCAGTTAAGATCGGGAGTGGCTTACTTGACGATTTCGATGCTCTCCCAGCTTCCAGTCTTGTCACCGTAGACGTACTCCTTTCCGGTGCTGGCATCTTCGACGTAGACACTCTTGACGTGCATGGTGTAAGGACCCTTGCCGTAGTCGGTATCTGAAAATTGTCAGCACAATTCAGCCTCTTCAGAGACACACAACTTACCACCACCAGCCCATTGACGAGTTCCCTCAGGCATAGTAGGATCACCAGCAGCCCAGATTCCAATGCTCAGTCTCATGGGTGTCTGAGGATAACTGTCCATATCATCCTTGGCAACAACCGTTCGCACATTCTCTCCATCAATGTACCACTTCAACTCATCCTTCGTCCACGTCGTCGTATAGTTATGGTAATCCTCCTGCATACCACCCTTGACATAGTGCCACCCCGCCTTGGTAAAGTCCTCGACACCCTTTCCGTAGTAGTTCGTCGAAGCATGGGTGTCGTTGGCGCCCAGGATCTCCCAGTCGACCTCGTCCAGATCGTCGCTCAGCCACATCATGGAGCTGATGATTCCAATACCGGGAGCGGCCTTCATGACGAGTTCGGTGCGGCCGAAGAAGAAGTAGAAGGCGGTGCGCAGAGTAGGCGAGTCGCCCTGCTTAGCGACTGTGAAGGCGGCGCCGTCGTTCTCATCGTATGTGACGCGTCCGACGTGGTTGTCCCAGTGGTCACTGGAGGGCGTGTCGTTGAAGTGCCAGAGATAGCTTGTTCCGAAGGCCGGGTTGGGTTTGCAGTCTGTTTCGTTGAGAGGGTTGCAGTCCGAGGTTGTCTGAGCAGCCGCGAGGCCAAAGATGGCGGCCGCGGGGAGAATGTATCGCGAAAGCATGATGAGCGAGTTTCAGTGTCTATCGAATCAAAAAGAGAGGGCAAAAAATGAATGAGATTGAAGAAGTGAGTCGAGTCTGTCGAGATCAAAGGAGTGAATGGGTGATGAAACGAATGAAACACCCAAGGATCAAGCAATATGAGATAGACAGAGACAGACAAGGAAAGAAGAACAAACTCAAAAGGAAAAAGAGGAACTTTGTTTGATCTACCTACTCAAAGAGCATGCATGAAATAATGAGAGAGAAATGAAATGGAGAGAGAGCGAGAGAATAAAAGCGGCAAACGGCAGAAAAGGAGAGTACCAGTCAGTACCGAGGACCCATTCTCGCCAGGCCAGGCCAAGCATGAGAGACAGGGCTCTCAGGAGGCCATCGTCAAAATCTCTAGATCGAATGGGCCTTGATTAATCAGACCACTCACAAGGCCTGTATCCAAACTGCGCCGGCGTGTCACTGTCGCCTACTAGGGGACATGCGACGCGCCAAGACCTGGGCGGGAAGGGCTTTTCTACAAGGGTTGTATCAGTGTGTCCATGGCTTCTCTGCTGAAATTAGAACCAGGATATAGGACGGGCTAACGAATTGGCATATCCACTCGAGATGTCTTGGCTGAATTGAAATTTGAAGAGCAAGAGAAGCTGTTGCTAAATATGAACATGGACAGTGACTCTGTAGATCGACAGGGGCAAAGGGGGGCGGCAAGTGGGATTCTTTTTATTGGCGCTTGGTTCAACATGCAAGATCTGGAAATTGGGACTAGACTGACTACTCCGTAGACTAGAGGCAACTAATGCAGCGGGAGGCTCTGCATATTCGGGTTCGGGTTTAAACTTTTTGAATTCATGATAACCATAACATAAAGGATAACTCAATTTGCACACTCATTCTCGCAATGTTCTCTCCGAACATCAGGTAATGTTTGATAGATTAATCTTGATCCTGGCATTGCGGATTTAAAGTAGCCCATTGCAAAGGCAAGGATCCTGCGGTCAGTCATTTATCTTGGGCTATACATAGCCCACCCCAACCTTGATCCTTAGTCTTAGGCCTTGCTGGCAAACTTGGCTCTCACCCTCTTGCTTCCCTCGACGACTAGGTCCTCGTCGTAGATCTTCAGAACGCTGGGGTTCTTGCTGATGACTTGCGCCCACTTGTAGAAGTTGGGGGTCTCCTTCTCGAGGCGGGAGGGGAGACTGGCTGGTAGGAGGCCGTGCTTGGAGGATGATAACAGGCGAATGACGAATGGAGCTACAAGGACCTATTTCTCGTTAGCCACCTCCCCCTCAGCATCATTAAGGGCATTGTTTGGGTGGGTACCTCTGCAAAGGTGAGCTTATCGCTTCCGTTGAAATAAGGCGCCGCATTCTTGAGAAGAGGCTCAACCTCCTTCACGATCCCAGCAACGGCATCATCCACAGCCTGATTAACCTCGTCCTCCGTCTGAGCCCTGTAAATAGCCTTGCCAATATGCGCCTGGACCTTGCTCGAGTACGCATCAGCGAAGAAGGAGATCCTCGCTCTGGTCAGCGGTCCGTTCTTGTCCGTGGACGCGGGGAGGAGATGGCTGGGGTGCGCATCGGCGAGGAACTGAGCTACGATGGCGGACTCGGTGATGGTCTCGCCGTTGTAGATGATTGTTGGGACGAGGCCGCGCGGGTTGATGGCCAGGTATTCTGGGGTTCGGGGGGTGCTGAGATCAATGATGTTCTCTTTGACGGGGAGACCAAGTTCGGCGAGGGTGATGTGTGCCCTGTGCGCGACTGCGGGTGGAGGAAGGTCAGCGGAGTACAATATGATGAACCTGATATGAGATACATACAAGGGCACGCGTGGTTGGTGTAGAGGGTGATGTCTGCTTGAGGTTGAGAGCCCATCTTGACAGCTGTGTTGATACGTCGAGTGGTAGTAGTTTGTTTTGTCAAGTTATTTGAAAAGAACAAATTCTTAGCAGGACCTGTTACAAGTCTTGTAGTTAACAACCCCGCCATTTCTCTCTCAGTGCGGAATATCGGAAGGACGCAGCGAGACGCTGCATTATTAATTCAATCGGCATTTCGCAATATTGCACCATCGGCTTTTAGATACATCCGAAGAGCGAGCAGTGGTTGCGTCATTTCGGGGGGATTGATTGATAAGGCGCGCGGGGTTGACGCATCTTTGTGTAACTTTCCTTTTCGTGCTTGATGTTGGTAGTGAGGCTTGAGTATTGATGGTTTTGGTACTGTGGTTATTTCCTGATGGAGTAATTGATGATGGGATTGATCGTCGTTAAGATTCTGACGTGAGACGGGAGATGGCGCCGCACTAAGAGGTGTAGGAGCAAAAAGAAATGAGACTCTGAAGAGGATGTCAAAATAAACTTAGAGAAGAGTTACCTAAATTTAGGCTAAATTTACCTGAGTATTTTCATTACTTAGAGTTAAGGTCCTGAGTTTTCTTTGCTCCTCTAGAAGGTGTAGGGTGAGGCTGGATTTGGACGACTTGCGACGACAGTTTGTGAATGAGACAACAGAATGGGCTTATTTGAGATGTTTGAGAAAGATGAGTGTCTTGAAGGAATATTATTTAACGTCTGTATCCTTTTTTCTTTGTTCTAATGCTAGGAACATAGCCTCATGCGTCTTTGGTTAATGCTTGGTTTACACGATGTTGTTTCGATTTCGACACTAACACAGACAGCTCGACGGCAAAGCAAATGCGTACAATTTCTAACTAGAAATAACATCCCGAAAGTGAGACCGGAAAGCTCAAATTTATTTCTTCCTCAAGACGGCGAATGTTGTGATCTGAAGCAATTTCTTAAAAAGCAAGAGTATCCGACTGCCTGCAGTGATTTAAGGTCACAAGGGCACCAACAGATCATTTCAAAGAACTTGCCATTTGCTATATTTTTCCAGGCTTCCCATATGATCAAAATCTCGCATCGGATCAAGCATCGGTAAGAGATGTTGAGAGATGAAAGAGCACTTACTTTATGTTCAAAGGATTGTAAGGCTGTTTAGATAGGATGCGGCAATGGAAACACTATCAACGACAACTAAGTCATAGATAGGCACGATCAAACTCCCCTCACCCAAAGAGAAGCCTTTCTTGTCATATCGGGTAGAATATGCGCTATTGCTTACTCTAATAAGTGAATGAGCGCGTCTGTACCGTCACCAGTGACGGCCAACTGCATCTGGCACTGCCGGAGGCCCTCCACTGACCAAACACTGCCAACACTGACCACAACAAGCGAACCAGACTCAAACGCAAGGTAGTGAATCATAAGGCAGCAAGATAAAAAAAACTTGCTCCCACATCCTCAAGCTTACGGACTCTTCTCTCTCACTGTCTCTCCTGCCTTCATCCACACATCGCACTCTCAGTTCACACCTCGCAATCACTGCTCGTAAATCACCCATCTGACTCTTGCTTATTGGAAGCAAGCCAACAAGTTTCACCGACAGGACATCCCAAAGACAACTCGCTTTCTTTTTCGCTACGTGTCATGGCGCCCAGAGGCGGTAGAGGTGGCGGTCGTCCTCCTGGTCGACAAAACAAAGCCAACGGCAAGAAAAGCGAGAACCAGCCATGCTTCCAATTCCAGAGGGGACGGTGCAAGTATGGAAGAGACTGCAAGTTCTCCCACGATAAAGAAAGTACTGGCAATGAGCGCGCTGCACGTCCTGCAGACAATCATCTCGACGCTGAAGCTCGCGAAGAGTACTACGACTGGAAACGCCTTCTGCGCAGTAGCCCATATGACTCCTTTGGATCCGAGCGAACTGAAGAAACTCTCAAGTTCTGGGAAGGCGCTCTTGGTATCCTGGATGGCGATAGCCAGGATCAACATCACGTAGTCGCCAAGGAACTTGTTCAAGACAAGTTTAACGGCCCCGAATGGATCGATGTCACTACCAAAATGACTTCTTTCATCTCAGCATCAAGCTTCAAATGTGCTGAGAATTTCCTCAGAGTCATTGCTCATCCTGCCCTCACCCCGCTGTCCATCAGTGCTTTTGTTGGAACCATATACGTGCTCTTCGGTGGCACGAGTGGGCAACAAGGCATTGAGTTCTTGTCCCGGATGTGCACCAGTATCTCAAAGACGATCGGCGGAACAGTTGGTACACTAGATCCCGAACTCCATGACCTTGTCGATGTCATATTGAAGGCGCTACACGAACTCCTCGTCAAGACTAGTCGAACTCGGTTCTGTGATGGTTTACCCAAGCTCATTGGGTTGCTGGACAACATTCTTGCTGTGATTGCTGAGCACGTCGCTGGGGCTTACCGCGATGGGCTTCAAGGTCGCTTGGACATCATCAAGAGGATTGTTGATGGGTCAACTGCTCGCGTAGTCGCTACCAAGCCCACAGCGGATGGTAAGAAGAGAGACAAAAACTCAGTCGCATCATCCTTCCCACAGGAGGTAGCCATACCAGGTGGTAGACACGACAATGACTTTGCTGAGATCTCCGATGTCTCCATTCTCCCAACCCAAGGAGAGATCACCAGCGAGCATGAAGAATACCTTCCGTCTACCAACTTCTTGCACCCTCATGTCTTGACAGATCCTATGCAGCGGTACATCGACTCGACATTCCGCCTTGTCAGACACGATACACTGGGTCCAGTGAACGATACTCTCCGAGATATCTTTTCCTCCGACAACCTGATGGTCGGACGAATGACAGACAAAAACAGCCAAGCACAGGTCTACACGTCCGCAAAATTTCGCCGAGTCGCTATCCACGAGCGACATGGATTGGAGGCGATTGTATCCTTTTCCGCACCGTACTTCATTCGCAAAAAGTCGTCTGCGGAGCAACGCGACTGGTGGCAGAGATCTCCTCGCCTGGGCGAAGGAACGCTTGTGTGTTTTGTTACTTCGGATGGCGAACACAAGAGGATCCTCTTCTTTCAAGTCACCACCAAAAGCACACAATGGGACCACAGGCGCCCTGACACGAGCAAGAGCAGTCTTGTCCCACATAATATTGATCCAAGCATCACTGTCAAGCTTGCGACACATCAGCAAAGCGACTTGACTGTGCTTCTTCGACTGTTCCAAGACAACACCATGGGTGTATTGGTGGACTTCAACGGTGTCATCCCTGACACGTTCATGCCCATCCTCAAAAACCTGCAAAAGATCAAGCGAGAGAATCACATCGCGTTCCATAACTGGATCTTACCAACCTCTGGCGAGAACAACCGCATGCCTCCACCACTGTACGCCCGAAAATCAGGATTTGTGTTTCCACTCAATTGTATCGCCAAGGACAAGGACGTTAAGCTTGATCTGGATCCTTCCCTCGCGTTGAAGGATATTGATCTGAAAAGGATCGAAGATGCGACAGGCCTCGACCATGGTCAATGTCTTGGCCTGGTAGGGGCACTCACAAGGGAGTATGCACTCATTCAAGGTCCTCCTGGAACAGGAAAGTCCTACCTTGGAGTACAGCTCGTGAGGACTTTGCTTGCAGTGAAGAAAGAGGCGAGGCTGGGTCCGATCCTTATCATGTGAGTTTGCAAGTAAGTGTCTGACTTTTACTAAGCTAATATATGTGACAAACAGCTGTTACACGAACCATGCTCTGGATCAGTTCCTGAAGCATCTGCTCGACGTCGGAATCCAAGCCATCATTCGGATTGGCGGTCGCAGTGTCACGGAAGAACTCGACAGCAAGAACCTTCGCGTCGTCAGCAAAGAAACTCAAAAGACAGGAGTAGAAAGAAGCATTCTGGGCGAGGCTTATAGTTTACATGAGGCCTCGTTGGAGTCTGCTCAACGATCACTGGGGCCCTTGTTTCAGGCTCGTAAAGGGCCAAGTTGGGATGGATTGAAACGGTATTTATCGCGAAAGCATCCCCGAATCTACAACCAGTTTCAGAAGTATGATGAGGACGACTTCGAAGTCGTCACCAAAGACATCTTGAAATCTTGGCTCGGAAAACGACCGAAGGAAATCACAGTTGAGCCATCGACATGGAGAAACATCATCGCTCGAGCGGAGACGAATATTGCTTTGCTTTCGTCAGAAGAGAAATGGTTCATTGTTGAATACTGGCTTGAGCAACAGCACCAAGCACAAATCGCACGGCTTTTTGAGTCTCTGGACGACGCTGAGGAGAAGCGCAAGACTATCCAGCGAACACATGATGCCGTGGATCAGCGAACTCTTGCACGAGCTGATGTCATTGGAATCACCACCACATCCCTAGCGAAGCAGATTGAAATGCTACGGAGTTTGAAGATCAAGTGTGTCATGTGTGAGGAAGCTGGCGAGTTGAGAGAGGCTGATATCATCTCTGCCCTGATGGAAAGCGTTGAGCACTTCATTCAGATTGGAGACCACAAGCAACTTCGACCTCAGATCAACAACTTTGAACTCAGCTTGGAGTCTTCTTCGGGCAAGTTCTGGCAACTGGATCGAAGCCAGTTTGAGCGACGTGCGGTGGGCGAGCCAGGACTTCCACCAGCGCCATTCGCACAGCTTAACGTCCAGCGAAGAATGAGACCTGAAATCTCCCAGCTCATCCGACGAGTTTACCCCAATCTACAAGATCATGAATCAGTTTTCCAGCTCGACGATGTGGTGGGTATGCGCAAGAACCTGTTTTGGCTAGACCACAATCACCCAGAGGACTCCGGCGGAGATGGAACTCGGGTCAAGTCGCACAGCAACATCTGGGAGACCAATATGGCGACGGCATTGGTCCGCCATATAGTTCGACAAGGAGTGTACAAGCCTGAGGACGTCGCCCTCCTTACGCCATACACAGGCCAACTTCAGCAGCTGCGGGCTGCTCTCGGCAAAGACTTTGAGATTTGCCTTAGCGACCGAGACATGGACCAACTGGCGCATGAAGGATTTGAAGATGAGACGGGCGGATCATCCGGCACTCAGAAGATGATTGAGAAGAAGCAACTTCTTCAGACCATCCGGCTCGCTACTGTTGACAATTTCCAGGGTGAGGAAGCCAAAGTTATCATCGTATCCTTAGTTCGAAGCAACGAGCAGCGTAAAGTGGGATTTCTACGTACTGAGAACCGCATCAACGTTCTTCTCAGTCGAGCGCAACATGGAATGTATCTTATTGGCAACTCCGAGACGTACCTCAATAGGCCAATGTGGGCTGATGTCTATAATCAGCTCTCACAAGCCGGCTCTGTTGGGAAAGAGATTGAGCTATGCTGTCCCCGACACAAGGATCTCCAAATAACCTGCGCCGAACCAGAAGACTTTGCCATCAAGAGCCCTGAAGGTGGTTGTACCTTTACCTGCTCTCGAAGACTTGAACCATGCGGCCATCAGTGCCCAGCGCGCTGCCACTCAGACGCCATGCATGACGCTTTCTTCTGTCAACAGCCTTGTCCTCGCGTCCGAGACACCTGTGATCATATGTGTCCCAAACTATGCGGAGAACTCTGCGGCCCTTGTAGGGTCCAGGTTCATGATGTTGAACTTCCATGTGGTCACATTAAGCAAAGTTTGATGTGTCACAAGAAGCTAAACTTGTCTTCAGTGAAATGTACAGCCAAGGTTGAGAAAGTTGTCCCTGGTTGTGACCACACTGTCACTGTTGAATGTTGGGTCGACGTCAAGGAGCCAAGCTTCACTTGCACTACCCCTTGCCCTGAGATACTGCCATGTGGACATCAGTGTACTGGAACATGCAGCAGCTGTCGAAAAGCGGACGGGTCTTTCGCCCATAACCCTTGCACCAAAGTTTGCGATCGCCCCTTTGGCTCTTGTAACCACAGATGCCGCCAAGTATGTCACGGTGGTAGTTCCTGTGGTAGCTGTACTAAAGCATGTGAGGTAAAAGCCACATTTCCCAGTTTGAAGTATTCACTAACAAGTGCTAGGTTCGGTGCCCTCACTCCGCTTGTGCCTCGTCATGTAACAAAGCATGCGCCCCGTGCATCGAGAAATGTACCTGGTCTTGTCCACACCAAAAGGCTTGCTCCATGCCGTGTTCAGCACCCTGCGATCGACTCCCTTGCGACGAACGATGTACGAAGAAACTCGAGTGTGGCCATCAATGCCCAAGCTTCTGTGGAGAGGACTGCCCGGTTGGATACTGTCAGGAATGTGGCGACAAAGGGGATGCTCGAGTCGATCTCCTGGAGTTCTTGTCATACACTGAAGTGAACCTTGACGAAAGTCCTGTCGTTGTACTTGGATGCGGCCATTTCTTCACTGGCGAGACTCTCGATGGTCTGGTCGGACTGGATGAGGTTTATACAAGGGACAAGGATGGTAACTTCAGCGGCTTGAAGGATACCACCGGTTCTCTTTCCCGAAAGGTTCCCTTTTGTCCAGACTGCAAACGGCCCATTCGGCAGTTCGCCACGAAGCGATACAACCGGCTCATCAACAGGGCTGTGATGGATGAAATCTGCAAGCGCTTCATCATCAGCGGTCGCGAGGCCCTTAAGACGTTGGAGGACCAGCTGCGGTCTGAGGAGAACAACCTGAGCGAAAGTCGAAAGGCTCACCCAACTATTGCAAGTTGGCCTCAGCAACTGTTGACCAAGAAGAGACACCAACGACTGAAGACACTCGGAGATAAGTCCAGGGAACTGGTAAAGAAGATGGGCAAGGAACACCAGCCTACCAAAATTCTCATCGACCGGATCGCGACAGCTCGTGTCCGTGCCACTGGTGATCCAATGTCTCTCGCAGTACAGATGGAGGCTATGAAGCTATCACCGCCGGAACCAGACAACCAAATCATTCTCGGAGCAAAGTTGCTCATGTTCAAGGCCGAGGAAATGCAGTTTCAAGACTCAGTTGCACTCCTTCAAGCCTGCAGAGGCAAAGTCAACGCCACTGTGATCAAGGGATGGCTGAAGGAACAACCCCTTTTGAACATCATTAACTTCTTCATCGCCTGCCACCATCTCATTAATGAAGCTAAAAAGGCAAATCTTCCGCGAGTCCTTGCTTCGGCGACTCTATGCTATGCCAAGGTATCCCAACTGGCGACTTGGTGCGCGCAGACGCAGGATGGTACTACCGCCCCAACACCTGGGAATGAAAGTGTGAAGAAGTACGTTGACAGGGCGAAGAAGCTTCTTGAAGATGCGCTGCTTCAGTGTGGGGATCTTGGGGACAGTGAGGAGTTGAAGGAGCGCCTAGAAGAAATGTCGCGACTCTTCGAACCTCAGTACCATGCTGTTACTCCAGAGGAACTGGCGTCGATCAAATCTGCCATGGTCAGCGGACGTGGTGGCCTGGCCACTCACTCTGGACACTGGTATAATTGTGTCAACGGTCATCCTGTAAGTATAGCTCTTAGAACCTATGACCCCTGCTAACATTCGGATCTAGTTTGCGATCGGAGAATGCGGCATGCCAATGGAAGTTGCTCGATGTCCTGAGTGCGGAGCGCCTATCGGGGGTACCAGCCACCGACCTCTGGAGGGTGTGTCTCGTGCTCTTAACATGGAAAACCGTCAATAGTTATGAAAGGGTGTTGCATTGAGTGGATGCTGGTAGAACGAATAGAGTCAATACCCTTGAGTACGTGGCATTGAGATGAGTTCATATGGATGGAAAGAGGACAATGGTAGGAGTGGACTGTGAAGCTGAGAACATGCGACTGTAGATTTGAAGTCATCTTTATGTAGATTGTAGAATGAACGAGTTCTGTAATATCCTGTGTTATAGTGGTGATTCTAAACTGCTTGTGCAATATCTGGCAGTGAAGTTCATGGAAATACTGCCATTTTATCTACACACAATTTACCTGCATACTATGGTGTTGACATTGATCTTGCTATCAAGAAATCATCTGGTATTCGACATATCACTATGGTTAATACAAAATGGATAAGGCAAATCGGTATTGTGAAAGTATCTGCTTAAACTAAAACGCTTCTTCGTAACTCCTCGATAGCTCCATCGTGTACCTGTGCTTTGCTTCTCATACAGTCATAATGCAGAACAAGATTACTCATACACTCTAATGACTCCAGTGCTCTATTATTTTGATGGATATTTAGTATCCATGGCCTGTCGCTCTGTCAGCAAAAGTTCAATAACACATCATCACAAATACTTACGTCCGAGAGAACGCCCCATCTTCGACATCTCCTTAGCCTGAGTCTGCTTAACCTTCGCCCTCCTCGAATCCTCCTTCGCCTCAACCTCCAACCTCTTAACATGCTCCCTCGCCTCCCTCACACTAAGTCTCGCCTCCTCCAACGCACGATCAGCCTCACGCTCCGCCCTCTCAGCATCATGGACTCGCTCCCTTGCCTCAAGAACAGCAGGGTCGTGCTCGTTGCGGTTTCCACCTAGACGAGACAAGAAGCCGCCGCCATTGGAGGTACGACGGGATGGGGAGCGGGATGAGGAGCGCGAGTGTCGGCGGTCGTAGGAGGATGCTGAACCGCGGGAGTGACGGTGGTGGGAGGATGTGGATGTTCGTGTGGATGTGGGCTCGTGGCGGGATGAGGAGGAGAAGAGGCCGTGCTTGCGGGGGGGTTCCTCGCGGATTGGCTCTGGGGAGGGTTCACGACGACCAAAGAGACCCATGATGATGATTTATATGATAACTTGGGAGTAGTATAGTGTGGGTAGTGTAAGTGGTAGTGGATATAGTGTAAGTGATCAGTGGAGATAGTTCAGTGTAAGTGAAGAAGTGGATAGTCTGGAGAATTGAAAGAAGCTTTTTACAAGAATCTAGGCGTCTCTTGGCCTCTATTTCTACTCTCTCCCATCCCTACCTCTGATGCCATTCCCAACTACGATCGCCCAAACTTCAAACCTGCTTTATTACCGTGACGTCAATGCATGCGCGCAGGGTAGCAAGGGTACCAGCCAATCACGAAGCAGAGATGACGGTATCAGTGGCGTAGACGGTGATGACATTCAGAGCATCAAGAGATGAAATTATTGGTGTAACAAAGATGATCAATGCCTCTGATATCATACCAGCTCAAGGTGAGGGGTGCAAGCTGAGAGGAATGTAACACGGTTTGCCAAGATGTGAAAAGAATTCCAAAGTGTCGACGTTGCAGGTTTAGAGTTTATCAACGGTTACACTCCGCAACTTAATTGAACTGTTCATCAATCTCTTACAGTAGCTTACGATCTCTGTGGATCAAAAAGATCTACAGGCCATCTCCTTGGCCTCGCTCTCTCTCGATATCTCATCGTGATCCCTCATCAGCGTGGCTGTGCACTTTTGCCCCTCAAAGTCTCGGCACATTTGGTCTCACCAAAAGACAGAGTGACAACAATCTCATAAAGAGACGCGCTAAATGAACAATTGAAGAGACAAAAAACAATTGCCGTGAGGTAGACATGAAATAAAATAAAGTATTTGTAGCTAGACCGTGACAAATGACTTCCCCAAGGTAGTCTACTCCTCCCGCTAATTTACCTCGCATTCCCGAGCGAAAAATAGCCTGCAAGTAGTAAATAGCAGAGAAAACAACGCAGAACACCATGTTTCCCTATGTGCTTTATGCCGCACGATATGTACACTGAAATAACCCATAGCGGGCCAAAAATAAACCATGGGAGCCGAATAGAGCCCACATCCCTGCTCTCATTCGATCACATTCGATGGGGGATGGTCTTCGTATTCGATATTAATAAACGCTCGTATCGTATCATGTTCACATAACCGTGCATCCGCCCTCCTCACGATCCTTCTTGACGCTGAGCGCAACGCGCGCCGCCTCGGTGAAGGCCTCGTTGACGCCTCTGTTCTTCATGGCGGAGCACTCGAGGTACCGGAGGGCGTTTATGCGGCGCGCCACCTCGAGGCCCTGGTCGTAGTTGATCATGGGGCGCTTCTCGCGGGGCTCGCCCGATTCGTTCTCCTCCTCCTCGCCCTGCTCGCGGAGGTCGCACTTTAGCGCTACGAGGACGAGTTTGGTGCCGGGGCAGTTGTCGGCGATCTCGCCTACCCACTTGGATTCGACGTTTTCGAGCGAGTCTTTGCTGTCGACGGAGTAGCAGAGCATGATGAGATCTGTGTCGTCTGGCATGTGTTAGTTCAGTTGGGGTTAGTAGGTGTCGGAGGTAGGTACCGTAGGATAGGGAGCGTAGTCGGTCGAATTCTTCCTGGCCTGCTGTGTCCCAGAGGGATAGCTCGATGTGCACATTATCGACAAAGATGTCTGCGTTCGTTAGCGATGCGTGTACGCAGAAGTGCCGTGTATCGTACCGTGGACGTAGTTCTCAAAGACGGTGGGTTCGTAGACAGTAGGGAAGTAGCTATAATCAATGAGCCTCTCTCTTTCACATGCATCTCCCTAGTAACATACCCTCTCGTAAAGACGTTCAACAGCGATGTTTTTCCACAAGCACCATCACCCCTAAATCAGATCAGCGCAATGCCCTCCCATTCCTCATCGTATGTTACGCACAACAACACCAGCTTTCGCTGCACAGTTTTGGATCCTCCACAAAGAGCAGGCATTCTGACAAATGTGATATCAAATCGTAGCTACGCCGTAGTTTGCAGAAGAAGAGGGGAGAAAAAGGAAAGACCGTTGTGGTTTTTCGCGTCGCTTGAAATAAGTTGAATCTCGGTTCCCGTGCAGGGCCCTTGCGTGCGCAGATCGATAATTCGCGGACGAGAAAGAAACCGTTGGTAGATATCGAGTTACGGCAAGGCGAATTGATTCCGTTGGATGTAGGGGTTAAGGAAATGAATGGTCGTTTTTTCCACGTCGCGGGAGAGGAATAGAAGATGCAAGGTTGTGAAATGGAATGGAAGTTGAGGTCAGAGAGAGGCCAGCGCAAGGGAAAATGGGGGGCACTGGAACTCTAGGCCTTGGGGCAGTGGAGTCGACAGCGAGGAAAGCGGGCAGGGATCATTTTCGGCGCCTCTCGAGGGGGCATGACAGAATAGCCCCGCTGATAATCAGTGTAAGTTGGGGGGCTTGTTTCTGTCGCTCTTTAAATGTGTCCCCTTTTTTTCTGCACATCCTGTGGAACCACTTTCTCTTTTTCTTTGCAGTAGCGTCGACCCGTCACGTTAATTGGCTCTTTCACCCGTCGCTACCAAGATTGCCTCTTTTAACTAAGGTCCCCGGTTCAATTGCATGCGCCAAAGAGGGTTAAGGCTAAGGCTCCGAGTCTTTAATTCGATAGTGTTTAGTTGATGACAACGATGTTACGTCGTCGCAAATCATTGCGAATAACTAATCATGTGCTCGGCATGAGAGAGGTGCGGTACCTGAAACTTGTACCTGAATTTGAGTTGAGTGGACGACTCATGGTGGCTTTGCGACTGAATCGTAACCATCAAAGTGGCTTCGTTTATTTTCCGCCCGCAAAGGGTAACTACAAGTAGGTATCACGCGGAAGAGGCGATAATTGCAACACTGAAAAGGCCAGCTTGTTCAATATTAGACAAGACTTGTTTCTATTAAAACCTTGATTCGGTTTATGCCGATAACTCATCCTGATTTAAGTAGTATCATAGTACCGTACCAATCTAATTATGTCGTTCAAAACGTAAATGTGCAACTCAACAGAGGCCGCCCGTTGTAGAATCCATTTCTAATCTTCGTCCCTTTGATATCCCCGACGCGATCCGCCCATGCGGTCCGCAAGACCCTTGTGGCCTGCTTGTTGATGTAGCTTGTTCACGAAGCTGCGATCGCCCACGCGCTCACGAGCTTTGTCGTCTGCCTCGCGAGCCGCTGCCTCCTGTTGTTCCAGTGATGCAAGACGCTTTGAGCGATCTTCATCGAGCTCTGTTGCTGCCGACTGCATGGCGGCTAACTTGCGCTGGCGCTCTTCCTCCTTGGCTTTATCGTCTTCTTCGTTGTATCGTGGTCGCCTGTCGCGAGAGTCGGGGTAGCTTCTTCGGGAATCCCTTCGGCTTTCACGGGGGCGCTCGTCGCGTGGTCGATCATGGCGGGAGCGGTGCTCACGTCTAGGTTCTCTGTCCTCTGAATCATCACGTCTTCGTCGCGAACGATCTTCTCGACTATCGTCCCTGCGTCGCCTGTGCCGACCCTCTCCTGAATCATCGCGACCTCTTGGACTTCGCGATCGCGAATCTGAGCGTCGTCGTCTGTGATGTCTATCGTCAGGGTCCGCGCTGCGATGACGATGTCTCCTTCGATGCCCGTCGTGACGATCTTCTCTCCTCCGTGACTTTTCCTTCTTCTTCTCATCGTCGAGTCCCATCGAGGACAGTAATTGCCGGCGCTTGATCGGGTCGTTCATCATGGCTTCGTAGGCAGCTTGTTCTTGTCGCTTGATAGCCAGCAACGGATCGTCGCGAATCTTGGCAGCCGTATCCCTCGCAGTATTCGCATTCTGCAGCGCCATGAAACTCTCGGCCCCCGCTTCTTTCTCCAACTTCTTATGCTCTGTGCCCTTGATAAGGTGGTCGATACGCCGCTTGCCCAGCAGGTAGGCTTCTGATTCTTCTGTCGTGCCGCCATCTCCGTCGTTGGGGCCCTGGTACATCCAGTCAACGCGATCAACGCGCTTTTTCCCTCCTGCAGCCTCGAGCTGTCGTTGGACTTCTTCATTCTTGAGTTCCTCTTTGATCTCCTCGATACGTTGTTTTGTTCGCTTGCGCTCGGCCAGGGCCTTTTGCTCTTCGTCCCAGACGGCCCGTTGATTGCGCTGCAGCGCGGGATGGAAGGATTTCTTCAAGTTAAGATCGCCTCCACCCATTTTGACGGTTCTTTTGCGCGTAGGTTGGGGAAGAAGGAAGACGAAATTTGATGCTGATGTGGAGGGGGGGAAGTTGGCTGGTTTATGTATGGAGTATGGTGGCAATTGAAGGTAGGCAGCCAGGCAAAAAAGAGTGAGTGCATGGACCCCATATTTATTTTTATCCTCGAAACTTTACTTAGACCAATGATCAGACTTCAGACAACTACTCACCTACCACAGACTCATCAGAGGACTCCCTGATAAGTTTCTTTTGACAATTTCTATTACAGCCTCAATTTGTCTTGCTCCTTGAGGTTACCAAGCTTTTTAGCATTTGTGTCAGTAAACTCAACAGCGAGACTACTGTACCCAGCCGACACATCAGTGGTCAAACCCAGATAAAGTTCATCTGCCTGAATGACTCAATATTGGCTGCCTTCGAGGCAAGTCATGCGACATGATGTATGCGCTCCCTCAGACACAAGCATAGCCAACTGTGTCTCTTGTAGGACGACTGGTCTGCTCGCCCATGCCATCCACAGTCATGGACATCCCTCCCCGTGGAATTGAGTCCCATGTCATCTTCCTAGTCCTCTCTGCTGCATCGATCGTCAGCCATAAAGCATTTGTTCACTTCGTATAGACCATCATAAAAGTAACGTTCTAGTTTATTTCCTCTTGTATTGTACAGTCGTGTCTAGGATACCCAAAATCGTAACACGCTAACTTGTGTAATCGTACATTTCCCCGTGTTGCTTGTGTTCGAACTCGTGAACTGCAAAAATCGAAGAGCAGCCTAGTGGGAGAAGTATTTTAGGTGCGGAATGAGAGAGAGTTTATAGGTTCTAGGACGGATACCACTAGACCACTCTTCGACAAAGGCAATAGAGTGACTTTGGTATATGAGGGGTGTGTAGTCGTACGTCTCACCTCTTGGCTTATCGGCGCAGGGTTCGAACTCGTGGACTGCAAAAAGCAAAAGTCGAAGAGCAGCCTAGTGGGTGAAAGTATTTTTAGGTGCGGAATGAGAGAAGGTTTGTAGGTTTTAGGATCGGATACCACTAGACCACTCTTCGACACAGGTAATAGAGTGCTTTTGGTATATAAGGGGTGCGTAGTCGTACATTTCCTCTCGTTCGTTTCCGTCCCCGGCTCTTTTACCAACTGGCTCGCTTCACACCAGGTAAGTTTCCAGCCATAGCCTCCATTCGGAAATTGTACTACAAGCGTCAGTCCAATCCTCAACTCCCCGTTCTTTGACGGACTTACTCGAGTCATCTTGAAGTCACTCAACACACCACGTCCTTGACCACCCATGATACATCTGTTCCGGATCTGCGTTGGTCGAGTGTAGCAGTGCATCTGTGTCAATTGGAGCTGTGCCTCGGCGCGGACTCGTGGTGGGAGGGTTGTGTTGCGGATGATGTATCGGAGAGCTTGTCTGTCGGCCTCGAGTTAGCCTTTTCCTCCTCGTAGATAATGGTTCGTTTTGCTGTGCGGCGGGGAAGAGTTTGCGCACCTCTCGGTCTCGTGGGCCTCAAAGACCTTTCGCTTTGTGTGGTCGCGCAGGGTGCGGACGTTGACGAAACAGCCCAGATCGAGCTTCTTGGCGCGGAACATCGACATGGTGGGTGGTTTGGACGGGGATGTCGATGATGAAGCTGTCGGGAGATGTGGAATAGACGACGAGAGCCAAATTCAAGATGGAGTTTGGGTTGCCGAAAATTAGCCGACCTCTCAATTCTGCCCGGTCCAGGCGGCCAGGTTGTACAAGTCCCTTTGTTAACACAATCGGCTGGACTTGTCATCGCAAATGTTTCATAAAGTGATTTATCAAGGAACCAGTTGTATTTTGGGTTAATTTTCTCGTCACATTTCACATATTTCATTTGCAGCTTCATCTTGTGCTTTGGCTATTCTTGATTGGCTCATTCGTATGGACAATTCATTTAACTCACTCCGAATGAATTCAACAAGATCCCAATCTTGATCCAAAGAGTCAACGTTGTACAGCACTGCTTTGAAGGAAACATATCGTGCCAACAAGAATTAAAGAGTGAATTTCTATAGCATACCCTTGAAGCTATTTCACTCGATCTTAAGCGCATCTCGGTCCGTACCTGATCTAAACCTCATTGATCTAGGGTATTCAATGTGGAGTGATGATCCCCAAATCGTCCAGGGGAAGCTTGGCCTGGAATGCGACCCGACGTGACGCAGCCTCTGGTCTGGTCTTGGTACGATTAGATAACCATGCATCCTCCATAACCCTCGACAATCAGCCTGAATCTCTTCAACAATGGAATTCATGTCTCACATCTAACCGCAATCTTTAGCTGATCCGTTCCCATCATGGATCAAAGCAGGGAGAATCTCCTCAACGGAGCCGACCGTGCTTCTTTTGACACAAGCGACGATTCCGATGCTTACTCGGACATTGACGCAACTGATTATCTCAACAAGAACAAGAATGACACTGCGGGCAAACGGCGTCTACGATACCTTCGGAGCTGGCGCGCCAAGAAATGCTGCTTCACCGTCATTGGCACTCTTGTAGTCGTTTGGCTCGCCATCTCAGCAATTGGAGCATTTGCTTGGAAAAAGATAAAGGTACCGCCCGTCGAGGGAGACTCGCCACCATGGTATCCCAGCCCGAAAGGTGGTTCTTCGCAAAACTGGGCCAAGAGTTATGATCGTGCTGCTGAGCTGGTTGGTAAAATGACATTGGCGGAAAAAGTCAACATCACTACTGGAACAGGATGGAGCATGGGCTTAGCAGTCGGCACGACTGGGGCCGCAAACAACGTCGGATTTCCAGCTTTGGCATTGCAAGATGGACCTCTGGGGATACGGTTCGCGGATAATGCGACTGCCTGGCCAGCTGGTATCACGGTTGGTGCCACGTTCAACAAGAGACTGATGTATGAGCGTGGACGAGCTCATGGCAAGGAAGCAAAGGGAAAAGGTGTCAATGTCATTCTCGGTCCAGCCATCGGACCTCTTGGGCGAGCACCTGCCGGCGGCAGAAACTGGGAGGGTTTTGGTCCAGATCCTTATCTGCAGGGCATTGCTGGTGCTGCGACGATCAAGGGAATACAAGACTCTGGAGTCATGGCGACGATCAAGCACTTTATCGGTAATGAGCAGGAGCATTTCCGCCAGGCGTGGGAATGGGGTCTTCCGAATGCCATTTCATCCAACATTGATGATCGCACGCTACATGAGATTTACGGATGGCCGTTCCAGGATGCTGTCAAGGCTGGTGTTGCGAGTGTCATGTGCTCGTATAACATGGTCAACAACTCGTATGCCTGCCAGAACTCGAAGCTTCTGAACGGTATTCTCAAAGATGAGATGGGATTCCAGGGATTTGTTATGTCGGATTGGCTGGCGCAGAGATCCGGTGTCGCCAGTGCCCTAGCTGGATTGGACATGAGTATGCCTGGCGATGGACTGAAGTGGGCAGATGGAGATTCTCTCTGGGGTCCACGTCTTACACAGGCTGTTCTGAATGGGTCTCTGCCGGTGGATCGATTGAATGATATGGCGCTTCGAATTGTCGCGTCTTTTTACCAACTTGGTCAGGATAAGGACGAGAACAAGGGACCCAACTTTTCATCGTGGACTCATGATAAGAAGGGCAAGCTGGCACCTGGAAGTCCTTCACCCCAAGAAGAGCAAGTCGTCAACCAGTACATAAATGTACAGGAGGATCACGCCGAGTTAGCTCGTCAAATTGCTATCGAAGGCACTGTTCTTCTCAAGAACGACGGCGTGCTTCCCCTAAGCCGCGATGGCAACTTGGCCAACCAATCAGAAAAGAAGAAGGACAAGATCAAGATCGGAATTTTTGGCGATGATGCTGGTCCTGGAAAGGGACTCAATTACTGCCCTGACCAAGGCTGCAATGAAGGTACCCTCGGATCAGGCTGGGGCAGTGGTGCAGCCGACTTTCCATTCCTCGTCACTCCCGTCGAGCCGCTGCGAAAGAGTTTCAAGAAAGACAAGGTTCAAGTCACCGAGCATCTCTCCAATAAGATCAAAGACCCGAAGAAGGTTACAGAGCAGGACATCTGCCTAGTCTTTGCCAACTCAGACGCTGGCGAGGGATACTTGTCTTGGAACAGCGTTCGAGGTGACCGCAACGATCTCAATCTACAGAAAGGAGGCGATGCGCTTATCCAGGAGGTTGCAAACCTTTGCGGTGACGGAACGGGCACGACTATCGTGGTCATTCATGCTGTCGGGCCTGTTGTTATGGAGAACTGGATCAACCACCCAAGGATCAAGGCTGTTCTAACAGCTAATCTTCCTGGCGAGGAGAGTGGAAATGCTATCGCGAGCATTCTGTTCGGCGATGAGAGCCCAAGTGGAAAGCTCCCTTACACAATTGGCAAGGCTCTCCCTGATTACGGCGAAGGCGCTCAGATCTTGTATCTCCCCAACGGAGTTATTCCCCAGCAAGACTTCAAGGAGGGACTGTACATCGATTATCGACATTTCGACAAGTACAGCAAGGACCTTCGGTATGAATTTGGCTATGGCCTGTCGTACACCACCTTTGAGTACAAGGACTTGAAGATCTCAGTGAAGGAGGCGGTGGCAGGACTTCCGGCCTCACGCGTATCGTCTACGAGCGCCAAGCCGCCCAAGTTGGATGACAAGATTCCCGATGTCGAGGAGGGTCTGTGGCCTAAGAACATTCGCAAGCTGAAGAAGTGGGTTTATCCCTACATTGATTCAGCTGATGATGTCAAGAAGGGCGATTATCCGTACCCCGATGGCTACGATATCGAGCAACCGCCCTCACAAGCTGGAGGCGAAGAAGGAGGTAATCCCGACCTCTGGAAGACTGTCGTCACTGCCTCGATCACCGTCGAAAACACGGGCTCCATGGATGGCAAGGCTGTTCCTCAGTTGTATCTCTCGTACCCCACGACATCAAAGGTAGACCATCCCGTTCGTGTTCTCCGAGGCTTTGAGAAGGTCGCTTTGAAGAAGGGTGAGAGCAAGAAGGTTGAGTTTGAGCTGACGAGGAGGGACTTGAGCTACTGGGATGTGGAGGAGCAGAATTGGCGGGTGACGGATGGAGAGTTCACGATTGCCGTGGGCGAGAGTTCGAGGAATTTGAAGGCGACGGGTACGTTCAAGTCTGATGGTACCCCAGGCAATTTGATCGCAGAGGGTCAGTAAAATATTGTACGCTTGGCTAGTCGCCTCTTACATGCATGCACATCATGAGACGCAAAAAATGATTCGATATCGCAATTAATTTCATTACTTTTTCTTCGAAATCTAATTATACGCCCTCAAGAACTCCACCAAGGCCATCATAGCCATAGCCTGTCCATAAGGCATACTCGTCCTAGGGATATCCTTATAATGCTGCAAATCATGCCCCATACCCGTTCCAAACGAAGTATTCAACAACTCTCCCTCGGGACTAATATTCTCCAGAACAGCCTTGATCGCCTTAACAGCAACTTCAGAGTACTCCTTTCCAATATATCGCTTGCGCTCCGCCTTGAGGATACCATACGCAAAACCCGCTGTCGCACTGGCCTCGACGTAGGAACCCTCTGATTCAGGGACGTCGAGAAGGGTGCTCCATAGGCCGCTTGCGCGCTGCGTCTTTGCGAGAGCGGCGCATTGGCTGTCGAGCGTGTTGATGAGGTGTGAGCCGATGGGGTCGTCTTCCTTGATACCAACGAGCTCGAGGAATTCGGGGATGACGATGGTGACCCAGCTGTTACCGCGCGCCCACCGTGCATCGGCAAAGTTGTGTCCGCCATCCTTGAACGTCCACCCGTGGAAGAACAATCCAGTCTTTGTGTCAAAGAGATACTGGATGTGCAGCAAGAACTGCTTCTTTGCTTCAGCGACGTATTCAGGCCGGTTGAGCACAAGACCGATCTTGGCGAGCGGCATGACAGTCATCATGAGAGTATCATCCCAGAGCTGCTGCTCGTTGACCTCAAGGTACGTGATATGCTGGAAACCGCCGTACTTTGTCCTGGGGAGGTCATGCATCGCCCACTCAGCCCAAGCATCCAGCCAAGGAAGATATGTAGGGTTCTGCGTCTTTTCATAGACGTACGCCAGAGTGAGGAAGACAGCCATGGTGTTGATGTTCTTCCCCTTGTGGCCCTCTGCGAAACGGGCCTGGAACCAGTCTTCGATGATCTTGAGCCATTGGTCCTCGCCGGTCATCTCGTAGTACTTCCATATTCCGTAGAGGCCGATGCCGTGGGTCCACTCCCAGTCGTTCCAGCCTTTTGTGTCGATGATGCGGCCGTCTGCCAGGGTCATGAGGAATTCGCCTGTTGTGTCTTTGATGTTGACGAGTTCGTGGATGAGCTGCTGGATCTGCTTGTGGACGTCTTGCGACGCGATGTCGTGTACGTGAGAGGGCATGATGGAGGTGGCTGGGTATCTTGCTACTGAGACAGGGTATCTTGTTACTACACTGTGAAAGAGATGAGTTTGATGAGGAAACTGAGGGTATTCATAACCCCTCGTTACATCCCAATGATTCTCTTGGCAGTCCACATGCTCGGTCCGAAGTACACCGAGGGCGCCTATCATGAGGTTGAAGCTTCATCTCTCCGCACTTTTTGGTTGTGGGGGTGGGGCATGAGACTGGGGGT
>JABEEJ010000425.1:0-64908 GCA_013363135.1 Fusarium brevicatenulatum | reverse complement strand
GAAAATGGAATCTAAACCTACCGGGTATAGCTATTATGGTTGTCACATGTAGAACAAGGGAACATCTATTGGATACGGAGTACATACCTTTGAGATCGTGATCAGAGCCTACTTAACTGGGGCAAAACTATAGAGTGTACGGAGTAGGTTACCAACAGTTAAGCTTGAGGAAGGATTTGTAAACAATTGATTAGAAAGCACCCGCCTGAATATCACAGATCAGCTGTTCAATATCAGGAATGATCGAGGCACAGTGAAGCAAAATTACCAAGTTAAGATGTCATTTGTTTTCTTAGGCTCCCAGGCGCGTGAAGAACTGGCCAACCAAGCGCGGTTTTGGCTGACGTCGAGTCTGCCTCGGTACCTTTGAGCCAGGTAGACTCTAGGCCTACCGCAGGCATCAGTGACTCAAGCAGTAGGTAGCTATGGCGCAGCCCCTGATTGGCTGTTCAAGCTAAAGAACCAATCAAGCTACAAAATTCTTGTCTGAGGCAGCAACGCACTGGGGCCTACGGAGCAAGTGCGACAGACCTTAAGCTACTACTAAAGCCACTGAGGTACCTCACCCTAGCTCAATCAACTTCTCTTCTCCACATGCACGCTCATACGCGTGCTCGCCCTGAAAAATCGCAGGAGCGCAGACTGACATCCACTCCTTAACAACTTCATCATCGGCGACCATCATGTCTTTCGGCGGCGGCTTCGGCGGCTTTGGCCAAAACAACAACACTTCTGGTGGCCTCTTTGGAGCCGGAAATAATAATAATAATAACAACACCACAGGAGGCTTTGGCTCAACAACCGGTACGCAAATTTTACTTCATCGCATCGCTGTCATCTACCATTGAGAGACGAATCCAGTGCGCGAAGCTCTCTATCGACATCGACATACTAACACTATCTTAGGCGGCTTTGGGTCAACGAATACTGCTGGCGGCTTTGGAGCTAAACCTGCATTCGGTTCTACCTCTACCAACGCAGGAGGTGGCCTCTTCGGCTCCTCAACCACCAACAACACCAGCGCTGGCACAGGGTTTGGAGGCTTTGGAAGCAACACAAACAACACCACATCAGCGTTCGGTAGCAACACAGGAGGTGGTACGTTTGGAGCTAACACTGCCAACAAGACTGGCTTTGGCACTACATCCAACACCGGCGGATCGCTCTTCGGCGGAGGCAACAACACCACCACCACACCGGCGACGACGGGCTTCGGCTCTGGGTTCGGCTCTGGCACAGGATTTGGCGCCTCGAGCACCAATACTCTAGGCGGCGCTGCGGGCGACCCCCCTGGCACTGCTGTTGCGGCCTTCCAAGCATGGAGCGAAAAGGAAGCCAACAGTACCTCGACCAACTCTTACCAAAACATCCTTTTCCAAGATCCTTACAAGAAGTGGTCGGCCGACGAACTTCGACTTGCCGATTACGTCCAAGGAAGGCGGCATGGCAATGCTACTGGTGGTGGTGCGTTTGGTGTGAGCTCAGGTTTTGGCGGCGGGTTTGGAACTAACACAAATACAACCGCAGCTTCAGGCTTTGGGGCAAACACAACGGCCAATACTGGTGGTGGTCTTTTCGGATCCAACACGAACAACACCTCAACACCCAGCACTGGCTTTGGTTCGACTGGTTTTGGAGCAACCAACAACAACACCGCCAGCGGAGGCTTATTCGGCAGCACTGCGAACAAACCTGCTGGAGGTCTATTCGGCAGCACCACCTCGCAGACGAACCAGACTGGCGGCGGTCTTTTTGGAGGAGGAAACACCAACACTACGGGTGGCTTTGGTAGCACGAGCACCACCGGAACTGGCTTTGGTCAGACGAACACGAACACCGGTGGTGGACTGTTCGGAGCCGCTCAGAACAAGCCTGCCGGTACTGGTTTCAGCTTCGGAAACACGAATACCAGCACTACAGGTGGATTTGGAGCCAGCACCACAAATAACGCGTTCGGCGCAAACAACAACACTGCAAACAGCGGCGGTGGCCTCTTTGGCGGCAACAACACCCAAGCTGCCGGCACTGGTGGTGGTCTCTTTGGACAGAACAACAACCAGACACAGCAAAACACCGGTGGTGGCCTCTTTGGTCAGAGCAACCAGACGCAGCAGTCGGGCGGGTTGTTTGGCGGCAACAACCAACAGAAGCCTGCTGGTACTGGCTTATTTGGCAACACAAACACTGGCACAACTGGGACCAGTGGTGGCCTATTTGGCAACAATCAACAGCAGACGAATACGACTGGCTTTGGTGCTGCCAACAATAATACGACAGGTGGTCTGTTCGGTAGCAAGCCTGCCCCAACTGGTGGCCTTTTCGGAAACAGTACCACAGCTCAAACGAACACAGCCGGAACTGGCTTTGGCGGCGGGTTGACCTCAAATACTCAGATGGGCCAAAATACCGGCGGCCTCTTCGGTGCTGCCAATAACCAGCAGCAAAAGCCCGGTCTGTTCGGTGGCAGTACCAACAATGCTGGAAGCAGTCTCTTTGGCGGCCAAAACAACCAGAACGCTGGATCTTCCCTGTTTGGTGGCAGCACAAACCAGCAACAGCAACAGAATGGAGCTTCAATTCTGGGTAACAGCCAGTCCGTCAATGCCCCTCAGGGTCTGACTGCCAACTTAAACGACGTGTCGGCATTCGGTTCTCCTGGTCTGTTTGCTGGCCTAGGTGGAAATGAAGTCCAGAACCCCGGTCCCCTGGCTACCCCACTGAGTGGTGGTTCAAAGCCAAGAAGAAGCTCGATTCTGCCTATGTACAAGTTGGCTCCGGCCTCTGCTTCTCGATATGCTACTCCTCAAAAGCGAGGCTTCGGCTTTTCCTACAGCAACTACGGAACCCCCTCGGGCAGCCCCGCGAGTAGCATTTCCAGCACACCTGGAAACCTCGGTCACAGTTTGCTAGGCTCTAGCCGATCTGGAAATCTCAGTAAAAGCCTGTCGACCAACAATTTGCGCCGCAGCTTCAACACCGAAGACAGTATTCTTGCCCCCGGAGCTTTCTCTAATGGATCTCAGCCCAGGTGGTACGGAAGCACTGGCTCCAAGAAGCTCGTTATCAACAGAGACATCAGGAGTGATCTCTTTTCAACACCGCAGAAGGACAGAGCCTCAGATGCTGGAACTGGCTCCCGAAAGCTCTCCAAGCGTGTCAGCTTTGACACAAGCAACGTTGACATGGATGATAGCACACCTGTTCGCGGTGCTCTTCCTGCTGCTAGCGACGTCGAAAGCCCAGCCAACGACGAGACCCCTCGCCAGACCCGCACAGCTAATGGCTCGAACGGCTCGGCCGGCTCCAAGACTCCTGAAATGGAAGAAGTAAAGGGCAACGAGCTGGCTATCGTTCATGAGGAGGACAACACTGCCACTCCCGATGCTTCATCTACCAGCACCGTTGACAATGCTCCTGGACAATACTGGATGTCACCTCCCTTGGAGGATCTCGAAAAGTTGAACCGCATGCAGCGCCAAAAGGTTGATGGTTTCACTGTCGGCCGTGACAACGTTGGTTATGTTTCCTTCAAGGTCCCTGTAGACATCAGCAACATTGATCTGGCTGAAATCTGCGGTACTCTTATTGTGCTTGAGCCTCGGTCTGCTACAGTCTATCCCATCTCTGCCAAGAAACCGCCTGTCGGCAAGGGCCTCAATGTTCCCGCCAGGATTGCTCTGGAGCAGTCGTGGCCCCGTGGTGGTAAGCGTATCGCCAATGATCCTAAGCGGTTTAACAAACACGTTGAGCGTCTCAAGCGAATCGAGAACACAACTTTTGAGAGCTACGACAAGGAGACTGGTGTCTGGGTCTTCTCAGTAGAGCACTTTACCACTTATGGCCTTGATGACGATGATTCTGACGACGAGGAGATGACACAGAACGAGCCAGCCGCCCCCCAGGAGGTGGCTCTCGATGCTTCCATCAACTCTCTAAACTCCCCCATGGAAGATGACACATTCGAGTTTCGAAGGCATCGAGGTCTTCCTGGTGGTTTTGACGATGAAGCTCAAGCCCTACAACCGCAGTTTCCTGGCGAGCAGTCTTTTTTAGGGGTTAGCTCCGCGGATTCCGCACCCAACGACGTCAGGCTGTCCCTCGAGGAGGAATACGCTGATGATATGGGTGATGAATATGACGTGTCCGAGGATGAAGACATGGCGAGGTCTTCTCTCGAACCGCATCTGGCCGCGGAGCTCGACGACAACTCGTCCGAGGGTGCTCCGGAAGCCGTAAAGGCGACTCCTGGAGGCATTCTCAGAGCTAGAATGCGAGCTGTTAAGGACTCTGCTGGTCCTGTGCAGCTGGAGGTTGCCGATGGGGACGATTGGATGGAGATGTTAAGAAAGACTGTAAGCCCAGTGAAGCGAGACCGACAGCTTTTGAGAGAGCTGAATGACTCTCCCTCAAGACAGACGGGTGTACTGATCGACCTCGACAAGAGCGGATCTGACACTTTACGGAAATCATCCATATGGAGGAAGAGTATTGCAAAGAACGATAGGCTGGACAATTTCGCGGCAAGCACCATTGGCATGGATAAAGGCCGTGGGTTTGCGACTAGCATCGACCTCATGAACTCATTGTTTGAGAAGCCCAAGCCAGCACCCCAGAAACTTCAAGCCTCAGTCTCTGGCAAAGGCTTTCCCAAGGTCGGTTCCCTAGTTGTTACCTGAGTGGCCCCAGAATGTAATTCCTGGAGGTTTATGTATCTATTGACTTATAGTATATGAATTGAAGCTAAAATTGATTTTGATTAGTGGCCCTACGAGCGACAAGACAAGACAATGACTTTGAACGGTTACGAAAAGACTTTCCACGACGCTGGCCGACCTACCTGGGGTCCTGACGAGACACTTGTTGTTCCTCGACCACTGGCTTTAGAAGGCAGTCGACGTTCTCTCACCCATAATACCGACCTTGTTTCTTTTCAACGCTGTTCGATTCAGACTGACAAGCAAGAGCTCCGCCTAGCCTCATTCGCAATGGAGGTTAGTTATTGAGCATCGACCTCGAGACATATGCTAACTCGTTATATAGCAATCTAAGCGATACCTGGGCAACCAAGATAAGCTCACTGAAATCCGAATAGTTGATGATGTTCCTTTCGCCTCTCTCAATGCTACACACTTGCAGGATGTCTTCCACCAACAGGACATGAATGACCCCGCAAGCATGCAAGAGAAGCATGTCTGGGAGTTGGCCAGTATCCTTTTCGACTCGGTCAACGACAATAGTCAACCTGAGCATCTTCTCCGCAGGAACAAGCTGTCGCAATTCTGGTCTCTCCTTGTAGACTCGGCCTCGGCTACAACTATCGGCCTGGCAGGATCGAGCGAAGAGAAGGCTGTTGCGTGCCTAGCTGGCCATCGGATCATCGACGCTTGCAAGCACCTTCTGGACGGAAAGAATTTCCACCTGGCCACCCTGGTGCCTCTGATTGGCACCAGTGATGCTGCCAAGAAAGACATGCGAGAACAGCTCAAGGCATGGCACGATTCAAAGATGCTGTCGGAATTTTCAGAATCGATCCGTACCATCTACGAGCTCCTTTCGGGCAATGCATGTGTCTGCGAAGGTATGAAGGGAGTGCCTGTTGAGGACCGCTTGGACTCGTTTGTTATTTCGAAAAAGTTTGGACTCGACTGGAAGCAGGCCTTTGGTCTCCGACTGTGGTACTCGATCGCTCAGCAGGACGACCTAGCAGCTGCAGTGCATAGCTTCAAGAATGACGTTGACCAGGAGAAGGAGTACCTTCCGTTGCCTTGGTATATTGATCAGGGTATCAAGCCCTTGTGGGATGATGTGGACTCGGACCGGCGGCAAGATCTTCTCTGGGGTCTTCTACAGTTATACGCCAATGGCAGCACCGACCTGGAGGCTGTGTTGCGCCCTGAAAACTCGCAGCTCTCTCCGCTCGACATGCGGCTGTCTTGGCAACTCGGTCTTGCGCTTGCATCTAGTGGCAAGGTTTCTTTCGGTCAGGATGGCACTGAAAAGGCCGATGCCGCTACTATTGCTTTTGCCTCGCAACTAACAAGCGCTGGTGAATGGCTTGAGGCAGTGTTCGTTTTGCTGCATCTGAGCAAGCCCCTCGCCCGCAAGATGGCTATCCAGGAACATCTTGCCCGGCATGCAGGCCTCATCGGCGATGAAAACTCTTCTGCTTTCCAGGTACTTACCGAAAAATTCCAAATCCCTTCATTGTGGATCTGGGAGGCCCTGGCTCTGTACATGCGCAGCGTGAAGAAAGATGCGTACTCAGAAGTGCAATGCCTACTGCGGGCCGGCTCTTTTGTGGAAGCTCACCGTGTTCTGGTCAAGGAGGTCGCACCACTAGCCATTGTTGAACGCGACTACGCGGACCTATCTTCTCTTCTCTCCCAGTTTGAAGGCCGACAGGAGGTCATCTCGGACTGGCCGCTTGGAGGAGAGATCTACAGCTTCTTCCTGCAGCTCGTTCAGTATCGCGCGAGGCATGAGATTGCACCACAGGCCGTCTTGGAGAAGCTTCTTGCAGGTCTGCACGCAATGGACAAGGAAACAGGAGATTCTGGAGTCCTGGGGTACGCTGCCGTGTCGGACATGGCAGATGAGACTGCTAAGGAGATTGTTAAAGCCAGCAAGAAGAAACAGGTATGTTTTTTGCAGATGGAACGCAAGGTTGAAACAGTCACTAACTATGCATTGCAGGATATGGAGTTAAGGTCCAGGATTCTCAACCTGCCTTTGACACAAGATCGTCTGTTGGCTTACTCAGTGGACTTGAGCATGGACCGATACCGGGAAGTTATGTCCCACTAGAAGGACGTGGACGTGAGCAGTATAGGATTAATGCCATATTGGAGTGGTTATACGATAGTCTAGTAATGCAGGTGGAGGTACTAAAAAGGAGTAGGCGTGTCTTGAGGGCGTGATGCTCGAGCAGGGCGGGCCTTGGTTTATGGTCTCATGAGATCGACTTGTAGAATTAGTCTAGATAGTTGCATGGAGCGTTGGTAATAAGGAAACAATTGCATTTTGGGATCTTCTGTGTCGACTGTGATGTTGTTGCTGAGTGAGTGGTGACTTTACTGTGGCAGAACTAGATATATTTATTTATACGTGGGGTCAGTGGATCGATCATCCATCAACCTCATTTGGAGTTTCGGCCACTACAAAGCAAAGCTGATGGTGAATCCCATTCATTCACTCACTCACTCACTCACTTAGTATCCATCTTGCATCACGTGTTTATAGACCTCGTCATGTCTAAACCAAAGAATTGGCCAGATGGCTTCCCGTATCTCAAGGCACCTCTTCATGACAAGAGTCTCACGGAAACGCACATACAAGCTCTTAGAAACAAACCCTCTGCTTCAAGTGGCATTCCAATCATCCCATCGCCGGCGACGACAACACCGTGCAATCTGGTCAAGATCCAGCCTATTTCTGAGCCGTCACACCCAGCAAACGGCCAAAGTGGTCTCTTTGCAGCCCAGAACCTCGCGCCTGGTAGCTTCATCCTCGCGTATCTCGGCCGGGTGCACTCAGGCTCAGCATCGTCAACAGAGAGCGACTACGACTTGTGGCTGGACCGAGAGCTTGACGCAGCTGTTGATGCAGCGATGGAGGGAAACGAAGGGCGTTTCGTGAACGACTTTAGAGGCGTGGGAGAGAGGGCGAATGCCGAGTTTAGGACGGTTTGGTGCGAGCGGTGGGGAGAGTTTTGCGTGGGAGTTTGGGTGCTCGGAGGTGGCAAGAAGAATAAGAAGAAAGGAGTAGGGATCAAGAAGGGGGAAGAGATTCTTGTCAGTTACGGTAAAGGCTTTTGGGGAGAGAGGAAAGCGGAGGAAGATGAGTATGCCCATTGTGACGAGGGAGACAATGGGGAGGGAGTTGGCAGTGAAGCCGCATCATGATGTGCAATTGGAGATGGCGATCGGTTCAGTTATTGTGTGTTTTATTACCAGTATGTTACCCAATTTCTATAAAGCAGCGATAGAAATAGTCATTGGATCCTTGTCCTTGTCCAATCCTCTTTACCCTCAATGTCGATTCGATGACCAACAGTCTACAACTTGGGATCCCATTCGTCAACCTGCATGTCTGCTTCTTTCTCTATGAAGATCGTGAGGGTATTCTCCATCAGGGATCGGCTGGCCAAGAGTGCAGCCAGCAAAGTCAAGGCTTGGGCGGCAAAGGCAATACTCAAAAGATTTGCAGAACCTTCTATCTTGTCCAACAATATGAGCTTGGCCGTTGCTAGAGTGAAGGTGGCAAGGCAGCCGAGCATAAACATGATGATGGAGATGAAATGGACCTGGGCTTTTCTATAAGAACCGTACATATTCAAGCCTAATTAGACAATATCGGTCAGAACTGAGTGAGTACAGTAGAGTAGAGAGGGTTAGGGAGAAGCAGAGTTGTTGTTAACCATGTCCGTTGTCATCTCCAGGAGGTGGCATGCAGTTCTTGACTTTTGAAAGGCTTCTGACCACAGTGAAGATGATTGCGATGGATACAAGAGCAGCGAGAGCAGTGAGAACAGCGAATGCAACTGTGACATCAAGTTAGATTAAGGTAGTTTAGACTAAGCCACTCTCGAGAAGGTTCAAGAACATACTCATCACATATCCCTCTGTTGGAGCCAATAGAAACTCTTCCTGGCTGCTTCTTAGAGTACCTATGAGATTAACATAATAGGTTTTAGACACTTCGAATTGTTCCTATCATTAGACTTTTGGTTCGAGTTAGACTTTAGAGATGAATGCTTTTATATGATACCTTGATACACGAGACTTGTGTAAGATAAGAATCTTCTCTTCTTCTGCGTCTTGCTTTGTCGGTTTCAAGATGCTTCATGTAAATGACATCAGACTAAAATGGAGTAGATATTATCACGTATACACAATGATCTTCTTAAGCTACCTACCTAGATACGGTTCATTGGGCTGCCTTCACTGATCCTGTTGCCACTGCCTGACACTTCAAGACGTGTCATTCTCTAATCTGAGTCTTTCGATGAATCAAAGTGGATTTACTGATGGTATATCTTTCTTCAATAGCACCTCGGTCACGATTGGTAGACAGTATCTTCTTGGTATCGCGCACAAACTGTAAGCATTAGAGGCCGACTAAACTTTTGAGTCTGTGGCAGGATAAAACTTTGTGAACTTGATGATGAAAGAAAATAGATAATTATGGTCAATATGAGGATCTTTCTCTCTTACGATATTCCCTTCTGTCAAACAACTATCAGGCCTCACATTAACAGTATTTACCGCCAGCATCTATCAGCCGCCAACATGTCTGTACCAGGAGAAAAACAACGTCTTGCCTTGTGTTAGTATCTTGAACTGGGTGGTTATTTGCAACCTATACTGACTCTCGTAGGTTATGGCTATGTTTTAGTAGCCGTGGCTCAGTTATCCCTCGTCATTGTCGCATCTACCCTTCACAATGACACGACACCATGTAAGAACTATTCTTATGATATAGGCGCTTGGGCTGACTCTTTCGTCTCAGATACAGAGGCTGCGTATAGGAGATCCCAAAGAGCAACACGTACCACCAGCGGAATGGCCTTTTTTCTCCTGGCAGTCCAGTTCTACCTCTCCGCCATCATCACCCTCCTCGGCTGCCCCATCATTTTCATTGCGTGGTTCCTTATCGCTCAAATAGTATCTACAGTGTACTTTTGCTACATCCCTTTCAGGTACCCAAAGAGTGTCTCACAGCCTGCGGAAGAAGAATGGTTCCTGGCTGATCAAGATGACTTGGAGCTGAGGATTCTTTCGTACAAGATGGACCCTTGATCCTTTCCTGTCTAAGACGTTGTCACTGGACTGAGAACGGCGTGAGGATCTCTCTCGGGAATGTAGATCAACGTCTCTCAGCGGGCTCCAAAGTGAGCTTGATGATCATTTAGCGAGATGGATGCCCAGGTTATGAGGCATTCTATGTATGTAACCTTGGTTCTTGGTTTATCACCGCTTGTAGAGCTCTGAGTGTCTATTAGGTACTGACTTGGTAGTACTGATACAAAAAGAATTGGTTTCACTGTTGTATGCTTCTATGTATCTTTTGAGTGACTTGCTCAACTATATTTATAAGCCAAATGTTTTCTTTTTTTCGTCTTGTTTTGTTAGTGTGACTGGGGAAAGAAAACTCAGGACCTTGACCCTAAGCGATGAAAATATTAGGTAAACTCAGTCTAAGCTCAAGGTGCTCTTTGCTTAGTTTATTTTGACACCCTAAATCGAGGTTCGGTGTTTTCTTGCCCCCTGAGGCATTATCTAATCTTCACTGTAGCATCGCCAGTCGTGGGTGTTTCCTAATTGGGAAAGCGGCGCGAGGAACCTTGTATAGTTGAGGTTGAGGTTGAGGCTGACGATCACTAACGACCAAAGGATCAAGCAAAATAATTGTGACTGACGCTTGCGCTCTCTAAAGGCCGAGTATACCTACTGAAGATGTATAAATAGGGCTTCTTCTCTCTCTCAGTCTTTTCATCTTCATCTTCATCTTCATCTTCCCTTATCCATCCTTATATTCTTCACTTACACGGAATACGCACACCAAGCATTATCTATATCATCAACCATGACCTCTCAGCCCTCAAACTCTTCTCCTCGTCTTGTGCGAACTACACACAATGAGGACGGAACCTCCATTTTCGTCCCTGACACAAACGTCACCCCATTTCAACCCTTTGGCCCTGGAGGCAGTGGCTTCAATATCTTCGACGTCCGTCAAAGCGTCCCCATCAACAACACAGACTCTGTCCCATCATTTGAGAACTCTCTTCCGAGATGTCCTCCAAAAGGCTCCCTCTTCTGCATGACCCAGATCCAGCCCGGTGGCAAAGCACCTATGCACCGGACCAAAAGCCTTGACTACGCTGTGGTCCTATCAGGCGAGATCGTCCTGGGGCTCGACGGTGGAGAGGAAAAGACTGTCAAGCAAGGAGAGGTTATTGTTCAACAGGGCGTGAATCACAGCTGGGAGAATAGAGGCGACGTTACTTGTCAGATCATTTTTGTCATGATTGGTGCTGAAACCATCACTCTCAAGGATGGAACGGAATTGGAAGAGACTGTGTTCTGATGACATAGTCTAAGGGGGTGTACTATTGTGAATTTCGTGTCTTCGTGCCTTCATATGATTAGATCTCGGATAGAACACCCAAGCTTGACTTGATACCTGTGCACTCTCTAATCCTGCCAAACACTCGCTGTGCATCCGCTTTCTGTGAATCCGTAGTCAAGGCGCTCTGGCTTTTGATGATCTTCATCGGCCAAAGCAAAAGGTATGCACCAACGGCCTGCCAACGAGCCGTCTTTGACCCCGCGTGCCACTGACCAAGGCGATCGATGTCGCCGAAGGATTGGGGAACAGTTGCCAGGACCTCGCCAGCCAAAGATTGTATAGTGTTGACTGATTCTGTGATCCTAGTTGTAGTCCCAGAGTCTGATGGCAGTGTACCCTTGACCTTTTCCAAGCAAGCTACCAGCTTCTGAAGGAGAATGATGCGTGCAGTACGGTGATAGTTCCACTCGTATGCCAGCCATAAGTCTGGATGAAGCTGAATAGACTCTGGCAACCAGAAGTTGGAGTCTCTGTTATCGAGTATTTCCTGACGGGTCCTAGTCTGGAAGCCCCATTCTGGTTTCTTTCGCCAACTAGCAGCCTCTTGATCCAGGCGAAGCATCGCGTCGACCAGGTCTAGCAACTTGCGTGCCCCGACATCTCCAGCATCGATAGAATCCAGTAGCTGATTTGCTTTCTGACACACTTGGTTGATTGCTAGGCCGTCCTTCTCTAGCTTTACCGAAGCCATATCGTCGTTCAGCTTGTCCAGCCAATCTTGCGATTCAGGTAGAGGACTTAATTGCTTGGCCAGGTGCTGCTTTTGCTTCAAACTCTGAGTCCAGTATTTACAAGGGAGAATCAGGTTTGCTTACCAGTCTATGGTGAGCTAGACGGAACAGGCCCCAGCCACGGGGGTCATGGAATTGCTCATGGCCACGCAGTCGCAAAATATGTGCCATGCCTTGCGCGTGCGCATCAGTTGTCGACGATCCAGGCATAAAGAGTGTCTGTAAGAGTATAAGCTCCTAGATTGAGTGTAGATGTGCAGTGCTTTCACCTCGAATATATCAAGCATGACGACTGTCATCAAATCGTAATCATCTGGTGTTTTGTTCTTTTCGGCCAAAGATTTCCCAAGGGCACTGAGAGCAAAACCATAGCACTCTAGTGACCTCTTGACTAGTTTCTCTGAGCTTTGTTCACGAGAAAGATCTGCGAAAGCACATGCCTGAACAATGAATCTCAAAGCGTAGCGGCCCTCGATATTGACCTCTTTGAACAAACAAGGGAGATGTTCAAGAAAGCCAGGGGATGATGACTCGTTACAAGGAAGTAGCACATATTTATCCATGAATATGTTCGCTATTTGTTCATCCTTGGAAACGGGCTCTGTATTGGACTGGTCCTTTAACCATGGAAATGCTGCGGGGAGATTGATAGAAGCAGTCGAAGAGAACGAGCTCTCAGAGGCACGCTCGACTGATCGACTCCTTGTGCGATTGTCTCGAGGAGATCTTGAGCTGTTAGAACGAGACGAGTTGGAAGAAGTACAAGTTTGACTCCTCAGGACAACTTTTGCAGTTTCGTGTTGGAACATGAGGTCGCCTTCATCTCGATACCCTACACACAGCTCATTGCGGGCGATGCAGCGTTGACATGAAGGGCGACTGCGGTCGCACTATGATAATTAGATTAAATCTCACTCGAAAGAATAATAAACTTGTTAAATACCTTGACTCGTCGTTGACGGCAGCGAAGACAGCCTCTACTTCGATGTGACATTATTGTTGCCTTTGCTTACATGAAGTTGAAAGGTCCAAGTTGGACTACCCCACGACACTAGCCAAGGCCATTAAATAATAGTAAGATCATGAATAAGAGACCATATAAAACAAATCTCTAAAATATGATACAATATTGGCTTATCCGAGGGAATCAGACCATCGATTTGAGCTCAAGGCTTACGTCGACTTACCGCAAATAAAGCATCAGTGTTCACTCAAGCCTACGACAGAATACATCACCAGAAATACCGTTTCCTAAGAACTGATACGTATTCTAAGCATCTGTTCAGGGGCTTTGATTGAGAACTCCGCCCTCCAGACAAAGGATTGTTCGGTAACCTATCTTTTGTTCGTAAACACCATGTCGAACAAATATCTCAGATATATCCTGTCTAACTGAACAACATGACACTTGCCTGTAACTCTAGGAAGAAAACCTCGAAAGATGGCACAGCTAGTCAAGTATATAATCACAGTCTGTCTTCTTATAACGAAGATATCAACAGCTATCAAATCACATGCACTTTTGCAACTTCAGCTTCAATAACCGGTTTTAATCACCAAGCATTCCAGATACACAAGAAAGAAACTCATCAAAATGCCTTCATTCAACAACGATCACCGCATTCGAAAGCCCTATCCTCGCAGTAGAGGTCTCGTGCAAAACAAAAACTTCAAACCGTCATTGAACATCAACACTAGTCACCGTTTTGAGAAATTCGATACTAATAATATCTTTGCGCACACTCACTTCTCGCCTACCTCAAGTAGCCGACCAAACAGTCAACAGGAAGATACATGGCTTCACGTTGAGCAGAAGGACTCTGTTTCATTTCTCATGTCTTCACTTAACTCTGCGGCCGACGACTGGGAGTGTAAGGACTGTAGCTGGCAGCTTCGTAACCTGGCTACCAAGTTCTACGCCCAATTCCACTCAAACGACAAGGAGCTTCCTACGTCTTGTCCTACGGGAATGGCTCCCCAAGAACCTGTGTCTTATCGACGAGGTCGTCGTCGAGACTCAAGCGCCATGTCAATGCGCTCTAATTCCTCTATGAGAAGCTCGGTTTCTTCTAACCTTTCAGGCGACGTTGCGTATCTCAGACGGTGTACGCTGACAAAAGACATGGGACAGCGCGGCCAAACGTTTTACGGGGTTCACCAGGCCCATCTGGATCTGAGCCTGGGAGAGACTGTCAGCGTCCACATGCGCCCAACCGACCAGAGGCACAAACTCAACCAACTCGCGCCTGGTACCATCATCTCGGCCCCTTTCCACAGCCAGAACCGCGATGACAAGGTTTCAACGACCAACTATCACACAGCAGTCTCTGGCTTCGGCCCCATCTACTCCAAGTACCGCAAGATGATCACCATCGAGATCTGGGGGGATCATGCCGTTTGTCTGCCCATCTACAGTTACAACGGCAAAGGTCTCGAGAACCGTGGAGGCATGGTAGACGAGTACATGGACATTCGTGATATCGACGACGAGGAGCCTGAAGAAGGCGATACCCCTCACAAACCGCTCATGGCTATCCGAAGTCAAGACTGGCCTGGTAAGAACACCTTCATCTGTGGTAGGTCAGTAGTCAAACTGTCCGAGAAAACCACGCACCATAGCTTCGCAAAGTGTTCAATCGAAGGATCCCTCGGCAAAGCAGAGTTCCAACGTATGTATAAAGCATACCTTGGGCTGCTGCAGTCAAAGGCGCTCGACGTCTTTGGCAAACCTGTTGAGGCTACAATTGTACCAACCAAAGCATAGACTAACAATAGGTAAGTCATATACTTCTCTCACTCTCGCTCAGCATTCATAGACAGACACTCGCTAATATAAGTTTCCTTTGTTAAAAATCATAATCCTATTCCTATTCCTATTCCTATTCCTAGTCCTAGTCCTAGTCCCAGTCCCGTTCCTGGTCCTGCTCCTCATGCCTTTAGCCTCCTAGAAGCATGATTCCGTTCCGTGACCTATCTTGTCTAGTATTTCAATAACAATGCGCTCGCTACAAACAACAACCCTTATCTCTGGCGAGATCAAGCCAATAAAGCAACCCACGCCGATCCTGACCAAGGTATATAGTACATCCGTGACCCCAAGCCTTCCTGTAATCGACCGCTTTCAATAAAATTAGATATCCTCTCCCTCGGCATCCACGTCCTCACCTTTAGCAGCCTCTTCCGTTGATCCCGTTCCCACATTATTCGCAGTAATCCCATTGACTTTGGCACCATTAGTCTTCGTCGAGACAACGACCGAGTCTTCTGCTGCTGAGTCGAGAACTGCCACCTCCTGTTCTGGCCCCTTGCCTTCTGTGACACCTTGCAATTTGGCTTGGCGATCGACCCAGCCGGGCGGTAGACCAGGGCCACTGGTAGCGTTACCGTAATCGGATTTCTTCGTTCCCTTTGGCCATCTTCCTGGTCCACGACCGGTCCCTCCAGTCTTTTTCTTTGAACTCTTAGGCCGAGACGAGGATGGTCGATGGCTGTTGCTGGGTCGCTTCGGTCTGGGAGCACTGACTGGGCGAGGGGCGGTCGGTCGACTGACACTTGGTCGAGTTCTTTCCCGTCGACCACCAGGTACTGCAGGAAAGACTTCAAAGCGGGTGAACGGGATGCTCTGGTATGGTAGTAGCCAGGCTGGGGGGCCTGCGGCTTTTGTATCTTCCATTTCAACGTCCTTATCTTTCTCTTGCCCGGGCGCCACGTCTTCGATAGACTGGACTGGCACTGGCTCCGCACTGCGGTTCTCGACTGAAGACTCCTGGGGTTGTTCTCCATTAATATTCATTGTAGCATCACCGTCTGCATCTGCGACTGCCTCAGGGGCAGACGCATCGTGCTTCTCCCCATTGACCATTGGCTGATGATCCTCGATGGCAGCCGCGCCATTTCCCTCGTCAATCTTGGCCTCGTCGTCTTCCCTTGGCGCGATGGTATTGATCGGTGGGCCGAGTTCAAAGTTGACGGCATTGGTTCGACCCATCACATACGGAGTCCAAACGAGAGCTTCGGATTTTAACTGAACATAACCCTTGGCTTCCCACTTTCCCACGTATTCTCGGCAGTAATCCAAATCGACTCTGAAGGCATACAGCTTGGTCTGCGGATCTCTGACAAGGGCCCTGAGACCTTCCAAAGCAGAAATGACATCGTCCGGTGTCATGCCGGTATCGGCGGATATCCGTTTTATGCTGAGTCCTTCTGTTGCGTGTTTTTCACCCTCCATCACCTTCAAAAAGTATCGACACAGAACCAGTCGCCAGTAATTACGATATGAGACCAGGCCCATATCAGAGAGAGGCTTCTCGGGAGAGCCCGTCTTCTCCTCCACCTTGGTGAGTAAGTAGGAAAAGTCTATAAGCAAGTTGCCGTAACCTTTTCGTTGGTGTATTGGTAACGTCAGAATACACGAGACGTTGTTTTGGCTACTAGCCCTCTTTTCTTTGGAAAAGTATCCCACAAAGTGGTAACCTGTCTCGTTGTATTCGCATAAAACATAGAAAAGGAAGGGTTCAACGTCGTAATACAAAGTTTTCGAACCCAGGAACAGCTTGGCAAGAAGGCACAGATTCTGGCAGTAGACCGGATTCTTGCGACCGTCGACTTCGAAAACCGAGACTGATCCATGACGATAGATCTCGTCTCCTGGTGGATGCTTGGCTGGGCATTTGAGTTTGTGCCTCCAAGCAACGTAGTCAGAGTTCATGTACTTCAGACAGAACTCGCAAATGTACAGCACGCGATTAATGCTGTATTCGGCAGGATACGGCGCAGCATACCAAGTATCGATCTCCCAGCCGCCAAAATCGATGCATTCGATCTCGCTGCCGTTGTTGCCGGACTTTTTCGACTTTCGGGTAGGGGGGTTTGGGTCTTCTTGCATGGCCTGCAGAAGACGCGCTCTCCAGTCATCCTCGGCTTTCTTTAGAGTAGAGGTGAACTTATTTCGATCATCCTCATCAGGGAGAGTCTTGGATGTGTCGGCCTCGACCTCGGTCAAGATGCCGCCGTAAGGCTTGCCCTTCATCTCATCGGCCTCGCGGTCATAGAAGGAATAAAATGGTTGTGAGTAGTTGTCCGATGTAAAAGGCGTGGGAAGGTTAGATATAGTTGCAGCAGTAAGGTTGGCTCTGGCAACTGGAGCTGGAGTCGCAGCCAGGGCTTGTCGTTGAGGGGTCGGGCGCGTGGCACTGCCTGGCTGCCTTCTCTTTTCTCGCTTTTTGCGAGATAAGATTTCCTTAAGATTGCCAGGCTTGACATGAAGTTTAAGTACAAGTGAGGTACGAGTACGTTTCTCTATTGAGACGGGTGGGGGTCGTGGAACCTTGAGACGCACAGTTCTGGGAGGGTGGTGTCGCCCCGGTTCAGCACTTCCATTTCGTGCTGTGCTCTCTGACCTTGCGTCTTGGGACTGGTTTCGTCGTCGTTTCCTCAGCGAAAGCCCATTTCCGTCATCTTCTAGTGATGAAGATTTGCGTTTTCTCAAGCTGCGAGGGGCGTCAATAGGCTCTTCATCAAGCTCACTGTCATTGTCGCTTTGGGAGCTGCCATCTTCGTCATCGTTCCCGTGCTGACCAGACTCATGCTGTCCTGGTACCTCCGGTATATCGGACTGTTGGGAATGAATCTCGGCATTGTGGTCAACATCGTGATCCTCCATCTCCTCATCTTCACTCCCCACGTCGGATTCCTTGCTGAAGCATTCGGGGCATTTCCAACTTTCGGGCGCTGGTATTGTCAGCATTTGCCAAACTGTCCTTACACATTGAAACCTACTGTTCTCCGCACTCATTGCAGCCACATCGCGCGCGCATTGTTGGTGAGCTATGCTTGGTAAGTTTCCGAAAAAAAAAGAAAAAAAGAATATATACTGATGTGGTAGGTGAACTTACCATTACCACCACAACGGACACAGGCCAAATAAACCTCAAACTCCTCGCTGGGGTCTTCGTCTTCGTTATGGCCACAGAAGATGCAGTTGCTTGAGGCGGCCGTCTCTTCATCTTCATGATCTTCCTCGGCCTCTGCAGCATCATCCCATGCAGCCTCCTCGTCTGACTCTTCGTCGTTAGCGCTTGGTGATTCGGATTTATCGCTTTCACTGTCATCTTCGTCGTCGCTTCTTGTCCCTGGTTGAAACTTGACGGCACCAACACCTTCGTCTTCCTCATAGTCTTCCCCTTCAGCATCAACATCTTCATCCTCCTCGGCATCTACGTTGTCTTCTTCATGTTGCTCATCTCCTCCAACATTTTCATGATCTTGCTCATCGCCATCTTGGGGAGGTCCAACACTGTCGTGAGAAGATGTCTGCGGAGGTGCCATATAGTCGTTGTCCTCCTCTCCAGATGCGTCTACATCCTCGCCAGACGCATCGTGGTCGTCGAACTCGGCATCGCCATTCTCTGTCGGAGATTGATTCGTACCAGAGCCTCCTTTGCTTCCGTTTGATCTAGATACGACTGTCTTTGATGTTTCGCCTCCTGTTTCGCCTGCCGTCTCATATTCAGCATCCTCGTCGGAAACCATGACGCTATGTGGAAGCTCTTGAGCCATAGTTTGTGCGCTTGCCATGGTTACCCCCGCGTCCCAAAAGAAAATGTCCTGAAACGAGAGCCTCGAGTTTGCATATCGGTCGCTTTCGGTAGGTTGCGAAGGGTTTCTCGCAGTGTGGTCACGTCTGGTTCATCGCGGTACGCGGGCTTGCATCGAGGGACGGCCGGGAGCGAATGCGCAGTACTGATTACTTGAACGAAAATTTGGGAGTGGATTGAAACGCCCAAGTTGATTTGAACCACGCGTTCGTAGAGAGTCTAGATATCGTAGAGATGCGATAGGAAAGCCGCTGAATCACGTCGCGTCAACTTGTGTGATATCAAACAGCAGTCGCGGGAGCTAGTTGCCACAGTGCGTGCGACAGCTACGAAGTTAGGGAGCCCCTCCAGGGGAGATAGAAAAAGTCCGGAATGGTAAAAGCGAGAATGCTTATCGGCGGGATATTGAAGGACTGATAGTTTTAGTATGTTGTATAAGTATAAGGAAGTAAATTAAATGATTCTTTGACTTCAATTCGTTTTTCAAATGTCTTGAGAGTGTTGAATCATTGTCAATAAAGCACCTGGAGTTTGCTCCTCCTTTTCTTCTGTTCTCTTGCTAAACAAGGCACGCGCTTCTACTGTTATGGAGCTTGGTAGCACACTGTGCGACAGGTCCCCTCAGTTACTGTACCACGACGCAGGGATAGTTTGGAGCTTCTGGCCTCAGGCACCGAAATCTGCATCACCAATCGCTGAGTCGTCAATGGCTCGGTTCGACGTAAGCTTCGATTCAAGACCCGTTTACTCGGTAGACTCACGACCACCGCGACGAACCCGGAAGACAGGTCAGGCCTGGTCAATTCGAACTCTCGTTCTCCGATAAATACGCCGAATACCTTTGAGTCTGCTCAGGCAGCGCCGCCGTCACGATGCCCGTCCCTTTTGAGGCTCTTCTTCCCTATGCCATCATGATTGGTGTATGTCACCGTCCGATCTCGCTACCGTAAGACACCGAAGCTCATTGATGATTGATAGATGTTCGGTATCTCTGGTACTGGTCTTGCCGTGGTCAAGAACTGGCAGAACGAGGGCAAACGACCTCGTTACTCCGTGGATCAATGGGATAGAGTAAGTCACGGGCATTCGATAGTATCATATCGCCAGTACTAATTAGTTTATAGCAAAGTACGACAAGTCCAGCCGAACGATAACTCGAGGATACTAACGAATTGAACAGTGATGGACCGTGATCGCCGACTTACGGGAACTCTACGAGGACAAACAGACAAACCAGAAGCGCCTTTAGGCTTCGAGTTGAACAACCCTTGGAAGGTTTGTTTTTCTGTTCAACCGGCGGTTCGGGCATTATTAATTCGATCGAACAGTTGGAGAAGCGCTTTTCGTAAACAGCAGATGGAACCGAAGGCAAATAACCAGAGACGACAGCCCAAAAGCGCAATTGTAAATACATATATCTGGGATACTAGGAGCAAGGCATTGAAGCCTATGAGACTGATGGTCAGTGGTTCAGAGAAAGAATAAAGCAATTTCAAACAAAGTATCTTGTTAAGTCATGGGGTAATGGAACGAGAGAAACACTGGTCTTGACAACAAGGGTATCCATTATATCGCTATCTCTGCTCTATTCTTATTCAGACCCTCCAATAATGTGCAAGCCTGGCACATGGTCTGACTCGACATGTAACCACACTTAACACACTTCCCTAGGTTCTGTTTTGATGCAGGTGTCTCCTTTTGCTTCTTAGTCCTTACTGGCAAGGGAAATGCGTCGTCCTTGGGTGTTCCATTGGATGTAATCTCTGTCTCGAGAGCTGCCGACTTGTCCTTTTTCTTCAGGCTGGCCTCGACCTGGGCCATCTCGTTACCAGAAGTCCGCCCGTTGGCTGATCCGCACCCTCCAAGTCCCTCGCCTTCGTCGCAACCACACGCAGCCTGGCCCTTGTCTGGTGTAAGTCGAGCCATGTCCTCTCCACTTCGTACAATGTCGAGAATTGCACTTGGCCGCACTTTCTCCAGGTTCTTGATAAGTCCACGTGCTGTTCCTCTGAAAGCCTCAGGGCTGTAAATGCACTCCGTGCTGAAGTAGTCCAGCTTCTTGTGGTGTGCGTAGAGCACGATCTCCTTCTCGTATGCATACTTGAGAGGCTTGCTCCTCTTGACCTCACTGCTTGCGTTTCCGGTAACAATACTGGTACTTCGGGACAAGCGTGGCATGTCCCCTCGCAATAGATTCATGAGAACGGTCTCGGCAACATCGTCCGCGTTGTGGCCGGTGATGACATGCTGAATGGCCAGCTTCTTGGCTCCTCGGTCGAGGGCCTGTCGTCTGAAAACACCGCAATATGTGCAGTTTCCCTTCTTTCCGATAGTCTCGACAACTTGGTCCATGGTCCATCCGTACAGTTCGTCGTAACCAACAATTTCCAGGGGCATGTCGTATTGAACAGCATTTCGCTTGACGGTCTCTAGGGAATCGTCCCGATATCCCTTGATGCCCTCGTCGACACTCAAGAGTACTAGGTCAAGTCCATAGTTATGCCGTTCGTTCAAAGTCTTCATAACAGATGCCAGCACTGTTGAATCCTTGCCACCTGAAGCACCAATAGCAACTCTTTCACCGGGAAAGAAGAGGTCTGATGATGTGATTGTGTGATGGACTTCATCCTCGAACACTCTGATGAAGCAGTCTCGGCAAAGCTTGTGATGGTTCTTGGGTCGCTTTACAACAGCTCGGTTGTTCTGACACCGAAAGCAAGGTGTAGGTGCCATTTTGCTGTTAGTGGAGTTTGAAAGTCTCAACTGAGTCTCAACTGGTTGGGTCTTTGTGATTGTGTATATGGACGGAAGTGAGTGGACGACGTATCCAAGAACAGGAGCTTTTATGTCGAACGAGTTTAGTTGTTTTGTCGGGGAAGTCTCTTGAATTTACTTTGAGTTTACATATTCTAGCTTTCTTTTTTCTTTATCAAGATGTTGCCTCCCAATCATTGACTCAAGCAGTGAGCATGTTTGCCTGACTGTAAGAGTCACGGTCACGTGCGCTACATTACTCGTGAAAAGATCGATCAGCGGCCAGCCCCTCGCCTCTCCCCTCCCCTGCCAGGCCTTGCTTTCTACCTAGAGCCTAGCCACCTCAGTGGAGTTCTCTTTTTTTCAATGTGGGTACAGATTTTGATCGAAGCCCTAATTATTTTTCTCACCAAAAAAGGCACTGACCCTCGCTTTTCTTCTTGACTTTGTTCTCCATCCACCATCGTGTCCTGGACTTTTGCTCTTCAACCCACGAGCAACTACTAACCCCAACTAATCAAGATGGTGAGTGAATGAAACAATCGACTCGACTCTAATGGCCACAGTTTTGTGAGTCAAATGCGCTTCATTGTGCAATTGAGCCACAGCGTCGTCCACTTTGTTGTGGGCGACATATGCTGTTGGTATTCCGCCAGTATTCGATCACTGTAGCAGGTGTCGAAGCTGGTGAAGACTTGGCTGGAGATGCGGCGTGTGCAGAAATGTCACGACCTATTCTCGTTAGAGTTCAGAGAAGACCTTTTGTTGGCTTGAACGCCTTGCTGATGTCTTCTTTTCTCAATGACAGCCTCCCAAGTCCGGCAAGAAGGTCGCTCCCGCCCCTTTCCCTCAGGGTAAGGCTGGCAAGAAGGCCGCCAAGGTTAGTAATTCTCTTCTGTCTCCTCTGGTGGGAAGATCGCTGACGTTCATAGAACCCTCTCCTCGAGAAGCGACCTCGCAACTTCGGCATCGGCCAGGACATCCAGCCCAAGCGAAATGTCTCTCGCATGGTCAAGTGGCCCGAGTATGTCCGCCTCCAGCGACAGAAGAAGATCCTTCAGATGCGCTTGAAGGTTCCCCCGGCTCTCGCTCAGTTCCAGCACGTCCTCGACCGTAACACTGCTGCCCAGGCCTTCAAGCTCCTCAACAAGTACCGACCTGAGACCAAGGCCGAGAAGAAGGAGCGTCTCCTCCAGGAGGCTACCGCCGTCAAGGAGGGTAAGAAGAAGGAGGATGTTTCCAAGAAGCCCTACACTGTCAAGTACGGTCTCAACCACGTTGTTGGCCTCATTGAGAACAAGAAGGCTTCTCTCGTCCTCATTCCCAACGATGTCGAGCCCATTGAGCTCGTCGTCTTCCTTCCTTCTCTCTGCAAGAAGATGGGTATCCCTTACGCCATTGTCAAGGGCAAGGCCCGTCTCGGAACTGTCGTCCACAAGAAGGTAAGTTTGTCGAAATCACGAGCACAAGTTCGCGTCTAACAAGTCACAGACCGCTGCCGTCCTCGCCATCACCGAGGTCCGCTCCGAGGACAAGAACGAGCTCTCCAAGCTCATCTCCGCTGTCAAGGACGGTTACCTTGAGAAGCACGACCAGGCCCGCCGACAATGGGGTGGTGGTATCATGGGTCCCAAGGCTCAGATGAAGATCATCAAGAAGCAGAAGGCTCTTGAGGCTGCTACCAAGATCTAAGGCTATTTGTTTATACCCCTCACAATGCATTGCGATTTCGGGATCAAACGGTGTTGCACGGTTCAGGGCATGGAAAATGAATGATTTTTCTCGGGTTACGTTTCGTCCCATCCCACTTCGCAGTGACCAGTGAGGCCAGTCTTATGACCCTCCTAAAAATAGATGATGAGCTTGCTTCTTGGACAAGACCTCAGCGTAAAGTGAATGTTTCGCCATTTAAATGTCCTGTCAAGAGCATCCCCAGCTCTGGTTCTTACTAGATGTCTTCTTCGTGCTCATACAGGCGCATTATGGGTCTCGCATTTGATCTTGACAGCGCTGGCACACAAGCCATGTTGCGTATTTCCATTTCTACTGCCTAAGAAGAATTAGTCGGGCCGTGGCGTTGAAGCAGTTCGTTTCTTAAGATTAACGCCAATCACGGTCCTTGACCATACTCAAGTATACGTGACGTATGTCGTTGCACCGTTTACATTCACATTGATCGATATTGGATGGCTTTATCTTGGCTTGATCACTTCAGACGCTATTTGCCATGTCATCAAGCTGAGGTTAAGTATTCATAGCTTTGGGACACAATGCTTCAGCTTCATTGGCAAGAGGAAATCCAAGATATCACAGCCGACTCAAACACTTGCGTTCCCTTCAAGCCATTCTCTAAATTCATCTTATCGTCAAAAAAAGAAGCTATTCCGTTGCCATTGCCGCTTTATTTTCCCCTCGTCTGTCGCCCCACTTGGTGTGTTTGTGTGTTTATAAACATCGCTCAACTCATTCAAACAACAAAAAGGCGTCGGCCGGCAGTGTAACTGCTTTCGTTTAACCGAAGACAAGCTTGAAGATGTCGTTGTAGACGAAGTACTGGCCATTCGCATCGCGGGCGAGCTGGAAAGACTGGCTGAAGTTCATGGGGCGCTGCTCCTCATCGACCTAATATTTGTTAGTGGGCGCATTTCAGGAGGTTGTGGGATGGTCGGAAACATACAAGGAGAGCACCGGTAATGAGGATAATGACGCCGCCCTGGTCGTTGGAGGGCTGGGCATCGAGGGTAGAGACTTGGTGCTTGACCTTCTCAAAGGGGAGGCCCTGTTGGAGAAATTGTTAACAACGCCGACTCGAAATCGCTGGTGACGAGGGGTGCATACAGCAAGCTTCTCAGTGATAGCCTGGGTGCCAAGGACGGAGGCAGACTCGAAAGTCAGCATGGAGTGGTCTCGCTATTACCAGGGTTAGCGGGTGGTTCTACTTGAGTTCTCGTCGTTGGGCTGAAGGGCCACTTACGTAGAGAGCAGCGAGACCCTTGCGATCACTGTCGAAGGTGTTGTAGTAGAACTCAACAAACTGCTCTGTTTGTTTTTCGTTAGGCATCTGGTCACTTTCACATGGGCTGGGCTCATAAATCAGTCCAGGAGGTTTCCAAACATACTGGCAACTTCCTCAAAGTCTAGAAGTGTGCGCGGTTAGATTCTCTCGTCGTACAGCCATTCCAGAGCAGTATAAACTCACTTCCGGCCATTTTGAAGTATGGGGACCTGTCCTGGTCGCTTTAATCGCTGGTGCGTCTAGAAAGGGGGGATCGAAAGGTTTTAACTAAGGTAGAGAACCGTTGGGTCGTCGCAAAGTCTGCCCGAGGGGAAAGCAATGGAAGCGAGCAAGGAAGAGAGAGATGAGATCGAATGGATGGATGGTGGGGTTGAGGGGGCACAGTGCAGATTAGGCACACACGTCAACGATGATGGACTGCTACCCACTGAAATACACTGAAGATTGGGTCCAGGGCTGTGCGATACAGTGCGGCCTCGTTATAAGCATAAATGGCGGGATGGAGCTTGGATATGCCGATAATTGACCATACCCCCGGTCCGCCTACTGAATAAAACTGCGCTGGAGCTACTCTTGAAAAACTTTCTCTGCCTTCAACAACAATTCAGTTTCCAACAACAATTGGTTCCCGCAGACATTTTCAGGCGGCAACGCTCTTGAGAATATGCAGACAGACTCTGCAGCATCAGAATAACATATCTGCGGGTTGTTTCAAACCAATAACAGTAAGGTACGTTTACATGACACGACACAACAACACACGTCTCGATGCCTCCAACGCATACGCTGGACGCGTTGAACACACCCCTTTTTGCATGATGACAAACTCTTCCATTAAGAACGGCCAACTGAATCTCTATGTTGATTTCAAAATTATCAAGCTCAACAGTCTGACATGTCTTCCCCTCATTCATTCTTCACGCAACCAAATATGTCAGAAGCACTTCGCTAACATGACAAAGTTTAGTACACGATTGGCACCAAGATTTTCAGGTCCCATTTTCATTACCAGCCTTTTGCTCGTTGAGTTTGCTTGTTCCTTGGAAGCTATAGTAGAATGCTATCAATTAATTATTCCTCTGACCTTGACTTGGTTACGGGTCCCATCTTTATTGGTGACATGCATACTGCGTGAATGTACTGATCATGGCCAGTCGTATATTTTTGCTTCCATAATCTTAGAGCTCCAGACTGCGCTCTCGTCCAGGTGCATATAGTCATTTACTCTAGTCCGCAAGGATGAAGTAAAGCAATGCCCTTCTATTGTTCAAGCAACGATATATCACATACAGTTAATCGATTCACCGACCACTGATTCCTTCTGCAGGCTCAGACTACTCGATTGTAGGACCTTCTAACCTCTAGTAAGTAACCCACCCATGCCTCCTCAAGATCAAGAGTTGCTTATTTTCCTGAACCAAGAAATGACAGGCCGTCTCGATACAACATCAGCCACTTGCTTCCCAAATCTTAGAAGCACCCGATACTTCCTTGACCTTCGCCAATACACCACATAAACTTCATAGTGAAAATTTTATATCTTGTGCTGTCAATACTCGTGCCGGTCGACCCTTCGACCGAAGAACTGGTCCATCAGTCTATGTCCAAGCTGCTGAGGCTGTCCATGTCAACACCCAATGGCTGCTTTATGTTTGGAGCAAAGCCGTCATTTTTTGTTGTTTCCTTTCGTAATTCAATGAATAGACTTGTCCGCTGAAGTCTGTAAGATCGATCGAAAATCGAGGATTCCGCCATCATCATAGCTCCTCCTCATCCTCAACCTTCAGTTTTTGAGTTTCGATATTGGAGGGTGTTCCTGACCCCGACCCAGATCCCCCGGAAACAGCTGAATCTACCTCTGATTTCAAGCCAGATCCTGTTGAGAGGTTCAGACCTCCCGGTCCGTAATCCACGCTGGGTCGGTATTTCTTGAGAGGACTCTGGAAAATCGACTTGCTAGGTGTATCAAGGCCTACAGCATTCGAGAGAAGATTGTTGGCAGGAGAGCCCCCGGTGGTAGGCACTTGTGACGTGGATTCGCTAGCTGCGGTCGGGGTTTGTGACAATTCCGGTGTGGCCAGGCTATCTGGGTCTGCAGAATGCGCCCTCTTAAGCTGCATCATGTTGTCAGTTGCAATATTCCGGGTAACATGACCGCAGAACTTACGTGAATACGATCCACGCCCTCAGCAAGTTCGCCCTGGAATTTGACGTCTTCTGGCGCAAGTTTTGCGTTCACATCCTTTGCATACACTTCCTCCATCTTGCCAAGGTTCTCGTCGTCCTCTTCATCATCATCGTCGCTATCATCAGCGATGTTTCCATTGCTCTTCTTTCTAGCCTTGCGTCGTCTCGAGGCTTCGGTAGCCTGGTCACGGAAAGCGGAGAAGCCGACGGTGCCGCCAGCCTTGAGAGGCCCGAGGCTGGAGAAGTCTAGTTGACCTGACCTCCGTTTGGCTGATCCAGGGGTGGTCTGGGGGTTCTTTGAGGACTGTAGAACCCCGATCTTTTGCAATTGTCCTGCAATGTGGGTTAGTGTACGATCCCCAAAACGCCCGGCAATACTTACGCTCTCCTCTGTAAAAGAAGGTAAAGACAGCGTAGGGCTTGTCTGGTCCGTCAATGCCCGTGACTGTCTGGGTACTAATGGTCTTCGGATCAAGAGTCTTGGGCTTGGCGAAACTTGTTGTGTGTTCAACGTCGGCGTCGATGCCATTTCCTTCCTTAGAGCCCATGTCATCTTCGTCGCCATCGTGAGCACCAAACTGGGGTGAATATTCGCCCTTCTTGATTTCGCCAGAGGCAAGCACGCGGAACATAGCCACCTTGATCTGCCCAGTCGCCTCAGGAGGTTCGTCATCGTCGTCGGACCAGGAATCAGAGTCGTCCTCGACAGCTTCAATAGGAGACTTGTCGTCAGCGCCATAGCGTAGTGTGTCCCTGCGTCCTGTAGATCCCTGTTCCACGTCGGCACTGGCGTTTCCTTCCATGGCCCGTTGTCGTCGGCGGCGTTTCTCAAACTTTTGGCGACGCTTCTCTAGCTTCTCGGCGGCATCATGGCCTTGTAGGTCCAAGCCGTTGAGCCAACGCTCGAGGCCAACCTCGCGGAATAGAAATTCTCGCTCAGCCAGACCGCCACCTTCAGAGTCTGGCACCTGGACCCAGCGGCTGTTGACCCATGTTTCTTCACCTGGTCGCAGAAGAGTAGCAACTTCCTCCTTAGCCCGACCGTCAAAGTAGATGTAAGCAGCGATGGTCTCATTTTCGGAATTGGTCATGGGAATGTAGGGGTTCACGACACCAGAGGACTTATTCCGATCACCGGTGTTCAGGCCGCCGACGAACTGAGGCTTCGGGTAGGGGTTATCATCACTTGGCTTCGGGGTCGAGTATGGGATAGGCAAGCCGGGGGTGAGAAGGGTGATGGAGATGGCGAATTTGGCAGGCTCGGGTTTGTTTGACTCAGCGAGCTGAGGTTGGGGTACAGGAATGTAGGTACTGATTCTTGAGAGACGAGATTGCTTCTGCATGCCATACTCTGGCAGCGGGGCAGAGTTCGCATGAATGCTGACCGCAATGCCCTTGAAGCAGGGCATGGTGACGGTATGTGGTGTGCTACGGTTGGTGGCTGGTGTATGTATATAGGTTCGAGAAGAGGGGAGGCAGAGAGAAGCTGATCACGGCGGTAGTTGTGTGTAAGACTTGACCGTGACGTCTCGTCCCGTCTGCGTCTAGGCTCGTTGAAGGCTGGGCGAAGGCAAAGGCGAGGGGTCAAGCTAAGGAGTCGCAAAGAATGGACAGCAGAAGCAGTCGGTTGCTCGCTCGCAGGTGCTAAACACAGCACATGCGGTCAGGTCGGTGAACTCAGCTCAGGTCTGTCTGGCCTCTTGGAGATTATCGGGTTCAGAGTTGATTCGGGAGACGTCGAGAGGAACAAGCGGGCGGGCGGTGGAGGGAATCGCAGTAGTTGGCCCGCAATGAGTCCAGGTAAATCGAGCTAGTAATAGCGGTCGGTACGTAGCGGTAGCGGTAGCGGCACGATTGCTGTCAGGTACCTTACCTTACCAGGTAACTTGGGGGTGGTCGGGGATGGCTAGGTGAGGTGGGATGTGGATTGTGGTGGAGACGTCGAGTTGTCCGTTCAGTTCAGTGATTGATGAGAATCATGTGCCTCTAGTGTGAGTGTGAGTGTGAATGGATGTGAAAAGGCGAGAATTTAATTACACAGAATAGAACGAAAAGTCGATGAATGCTAGTGACGCCAGGCGGTGTTGTTGAGTTACACTACACTAACCCAGGTACTTCTAGTAGCGAAGAATGATGATGCACAATGCGTTTGATTGTTGGCAACAGAAAGAAAGTGGAGGGGTTTGAGGGGCTCTGAGAAAATGGACCAGCCAGAGCATGCGTGCATGGGATGGGTGAGTGTCCCCTAAGCTACAGCAAGATGCTCAGGTACAATGGGGGGTCACGACAGCCCAAGCCCAGGCCCAGCCAGAGGAGAGCGAGTGCCCGTGGATGTGGATGTGGATAGAGGGGCCTGGAGGGGTTGAAAACATGCATGTGCACTGAAGAATTAGTTGGTGAATTTTAACGTGAAGACTTCAATGTGCAGTTAGTGTACTATAGATACCTACCTAGTGACTGGAGATCGATACGCTCTTCAAACAGTATAGATTTAATGCTCCATTTTCAAACAATGAATGCTATCGTATTCCTGTATTGATATCCATCACAAAACCTTCAGCCGTTGTCAATGGTGGGATACCAAAGACGCAGCCAACAAACGGTGAAAGTGAATTAATCAATCGCCCGCTTTAAATAGGTACCTGCCTACCTAGGTACGCATCAACGCACGCCTTGAAACCATTGACCGTCGGTAGCCAGGCAAACGACTTGTAAATTACAATCCAATGGATGCATCTCTTGTTGTGAAACAAAACGAAGCGCACTTTACTATTCTTTATTAATCAGGCGTTCGTTCCTTGACAAGGGAATTAAGTATAGTAGCCAAAAACAAACGCCAAACTCTACCTGTTATGAGCTCGTCATCGAATTACAGCCAACTTGGCATGCATGTCGGATCAGCATAGTCTAACTTACCAGGCAGTTTCCCCTGCATAATAGGTAAACACAAAAATCCTCAGCTGACAACACATTCTTATTCTTGGTTAGTACTGCATATCATAAGCCACGGGTATCTGCTTCCACTCATCACACTCTGTCCCTCTCTATATCAAGGCCGGGCAAAACTTCCCTCCTCTACAACTTATTACGCGACGTTCGTCTTCGAATGCTTGAAATTCCCTCCTCACTATAACTCGTTCCGATGCCCGAATCCTTGTGTTGCACATCGTCGTCGTCATCATCAAAACTTCCCTCGTCTTCGTCATCCGCGTCGGCCCCTGCGCGAGGAATTTCCGACAAAGGCTGTTCAGGGTCCGCCTCTGGTTTGATTTCGGGCTCGTACTTGAGCGGTCGCTGTCTCCCATATGTTGGGAAGGTCTCTGCGTGATCTGTGTCCTCATCTTCATACTCATATCGTTCTGCCTCGAGCCTCCTGGTCTTGTCGTCCGCATCTCCAGGCGGTGATCCTGAAGCCATGCTCCAAAGTCCCCAGGCAACACCCATAAAAATAACTTCAAAAGCCCAAAAGACAAGTGTCAAGGCGATGAATGTCGAGATGCGATAGTGAACCATCATCCACCGGAGCCCACGAAGCTGAGCTGTGAGCTGAAGGTAGGCATGGTAAATCTGAATAGTCTGGCCGGCTTCAACCTCCACATACGCTGACTTGGGGAGATCCGAGGCCCTTGAGAACAAGACTCGCTCGGCCAACGGGATGATCATCGAGTTCGTGCTTGAACCCGGTGTGAACAAATGGTAAAGCAGAAATAGCACGCGAGACGCAGCCGATACTAATGGGTCCACGTAAGGAAACAAAGCAGGCCTGCGTGAAGTGAACAGTACATTGGCCCCTTCCAATCCTTGGTGTAGCGATGCGTGACGTTCAGCCGCAGCATGCAACGAAGCATCAGCTTGCGAGTTGACCATGTGCAGGGTAATCATGAAGTTGCCGCGCTCCACGTTTGGATTCGAGCGAGGCATCGCCAAAATCAACGACACATCGTACTCTTGCTGCGTCTTCATTGGTGGCGTTTGAAGGGAGACGATCCCATACGGGTTGATGCCAGAGCTGTAACAATGCTGTCAGTCAGGCGAGCAACACACACAGCATTAATAACCCACCCATATTGGAGATGCAATGGCAAAGTTACGACCTCATGAGGAAGAAAATTCTGGAAAAAGAGCAATGAAGCTATAGCAGCCGTGCAAAAGAGGGTTGCTGCCGTCGAAACGAGGAGTACGGTATTAACGACAGCTCGCTGAACAGGTTTAGACGTGATAGCACGGGCGGTTTCTTGTAGGGTTTCCTTGTCAAGCAAAGTCAGTCGCGAATGGATGATAAATAAATACCAGAACGAACAACTAACCATGCTATGATCCTTCAGATTATTCAGGTCATTAGTATAGGAGAAATGGGTATGAGTATGAGCTAGGGAGTCACAGGTTGCGAAATTGAAGGGAGCAAAGGGCAAAGGGAGTGAGTGAGTGAGTGAGTGAGTGGCATGTGAAGGCGACAGGGCAGCTTTGGAGCTCTGCCGGCTTCAACGTCATAATTCGGTACGTACCGACCTTAGGTAAGAAGATATTCAACTTCACCTACTGCCCAGGGCACCTCAAGCAATGAATTGTAAAGGATAATTTCAATACATTAATTCAGAATATCTAATGTTTCAATAACATCAACAGACAATGACTCTCATTTCAATGAGGGTAATATAGAAAAACAGTCGTTTCAATCTTTCCCAATAATCGTGACACAAATAAAAAATCAAAATAGTCTGAAGCAACAACAACAACAACAACAACAAGGTCAGCGCTTCCATGCCAAATGTCTGCTGTACAAGATAACAGCGTAACGAAGGTGTAAATCAAGTCGTGAACCAATTTCGTCGGTGCCCTTTTCCTGCCGTAATCCTTACCTACAATCCAATCATTCCACAAGAAACATCTCAAGAATTCGTCCATCAGTCGCTCATATCGTAAGCGTCTAACTTAGCACGCCGCAAGGTAATTGCTTGGGACCAGCCCGACGCTTCCGTCTCCGCCGTGGACTTCAGCCTCCCACCATCCATCGTCTTGGTGACGGAGGACCGCAAGATAGTCACCCTTGCCAAAGCTCAACTCCTCGGGAATGGCTGCTTGATACATGTACAACGCGCGTGCTGCAAAAAAGGTCATGTTAGTCTCTTCCTCCCTTTGATACTGGCTAATTCAAGACTCACCATAATGCAGAATTGCTCTGCCATCTCCCGTATACAGCCGAGACGGATCAGCAACGCTTTGACTACGTTGACGGGTACTACCATCGTCATAGTAGCTCATGGCCCTCGAAGCAGGGCGGCTGCCTCGACTCCTCTGAGAACCATAGGGATCATCAACCGGCGCGAGCTGAATTGCCATATCGCTACCTGCATAGCTGCTTCCGGGGCGGTTCTGCTGCGCATAAGGTGAAGGAGAAGGCCCGCGGCTAGCAGCCTGCTGAGGTGACTGGGGATAATACCCTTGGGCAGAGCCATGCTTCTGTGGTGAGCTCATGACGGACGGGGAGCGTTGGCTAGCAGCGTAAGGGTTGGGCGATACCGATCTGTAGCTCATGTTGTCGTTCATAGGTGGCTGTGGAGACACGCTACGAGCTGGTGCTGGCGAAGTTGCTCTGGGCATATCAGAGCCCCTGGTGCCAGGCCGGGAACCAGGCGATGATCCGTAAATACCAGATCCGCCACGAGACATGTCACTTCCCCTTGTGCCTGGTCGCGAAATAGGGATTCCGCGAGTGTCCGATCGGGGCATCTCGCTTGCTTTGGTTCCCGAACGTGCCACGGGTGGTGTATTATAGCCGCCAGTATCCCCTCTACCCATGTCAGTGCCCCGAGTGCCTGGTCGAGGCATGGATGCTGAGTTATAACTTCCAGGCTCGCCGCGTCCGTTATCGGTGGCTCTAGTAGGCTGTCGTGACACAGGGGACGCGCTGTAACTACCAGACTCGCCCCTGCCATGGTTAGTGGTTCGAGTAGCCGGTCGTGAAGCACTTGGTGGAACACTCTGGGTTGGGGATGGCTCAGATCGCCTTGTTTCGGTTGCTCGTGTGTTGGTCCTAGAAGCAGTACTATTGAATCCTCCTGGTGAACCGCCTCCAGTCTCAAACATGCTTCGTGTCTGTGTGGTAGCCTTCTTGGTCGCTTCCTTCATTGCCCTGGAAGTCACTGCAGGTGGTGGGACACCCAGGCGTGAAACTGGGGTTTGGTATGATGGCGGCGGTGTTCCTCTCTTTGCCGCCGCAACATCCGGGTTCACAGGAGTCGGGGCTGCGCGAGAGGCTGAGGCTTGTCTTGAAGCAGCTTCTGATGCTGGCGCCGGAGTGGCAAGCCCGGAATAGTGATCAGCGGACATTCTCATTGATGACTGCTTGCCTAACGTGACACCTTTCAGCTCCGCAAGGGCCAGAGCGATTGGGTCTGTTTCCTCGGGTGTCTGTTCAGTGGCCGCTCCTGGTTTCTTCTTGGTGTCAGGGGTAGATACAGGGAAGACATTCTGTCCCACTCCCAGAGCCAGACTGGCATTGGCATCGATGGGCTCGGGACTCTGAGTACGTTCTTTGGTGACAACATTGCTGGACTCTTGTGTTTGCAACTGTGGTCGGCGAACGGGACTACTCGAGTTTTGAGTGCTGGGTGCGTGCCATGTGTTTCTGTTTGATGACTGAAGATCCTTGTTGCTCTTACGTCTGAATGGACTGTGGTTCTTTAAGAAACCACCGCTCTTCTTCTTAGCAACTAATTTGACTGGACTCGGACCATTGCTGACAGCGGGTGCGGGAGCTGGAGCAGTGACTGGCGCCGGAGCAGGGGCTGGTGCCGGCGCTGGTGCCGATGCTGGTGCTGGCGGTTGAGTTGGCACTGGTTTCGGCTTTATAGGATCCTGCTTGACGGGTGAAGTTTTGCCGCTCGGTGGTTCCACACTAGAGAACGAGTTGGGGTTCGAATAATCACTATGGGAGTCTCTGCTCGAAGGCCGAGCAGATGTCACCTGCGAACTCTGGTCCGAGATGGGGCTGGGCCCAGTCCTGCATAGCATCGTCATGCCATCCAGGGGGTAAGGGTCGTGTGGCACGGCTGCAACAGCACCATGCTGGTTGGCATCATACGATACATGACCTGCAGGTTGTTGGCGGCGATACGGATCCTCCATTGGTCGCCTTACTTCCAGAGATGTTCTTGCATCCATTGATTGCCTTGCATCGGCACTGGGTCGAGACTGCATGGAAGGCCGAACTTCCCCAGAGTGGCGCATCTCCAAAGACGGTCTTGGATCGTGCTGTCGCATATCTGGATGTCGCATGTTGGAGTGCCTCATATCTCCAGATCTGCCATCTGCGGGTCTCATTTCCAGGGGCCTCATTTGCTGTTGCATGTGATGCCCTGCATGGTGAGCGACCTGCTGGGATGGTTGCTGACGCTGAGGAGAGTACTGCTGCTGAGGATGATGCTGCAGCTGAGAGTGGTGCTGCAATTGGGAGGGGTGCTGATGCTTGGGAGCATATTGCAGCTGAGCGGGGTGCTGCATCTGAGAAGGGCGTGGCATCTGCATCTGCTGTTGACGCGGTTGAGGAGGGGCCTGGATCTGCTGAGGTTGAGGCTTTTGAGTGCCAATTTGGAGTATCTCGTCAGGGGGCAGCGTTGCTGGCTTCTGGCTTGGAAGATCACGTTTGCTTGAAGCGGCTTCTCTGTGCGCCAGGTCGTTGGCCAGAGCAGAATTTGGATCATGATGCGACTCGAATGTCGAAGGTTGAGGAGACGACGAACGGAAAGCAGGGTTAATGCTGCGAGGAAATTGAGCGACAGAATAGTTATCGTCTTCTGACGTCTCAGATTGGTTGTCTGTCACATCTCCACGACAGAAGTTGATATACTTGGGAGCATCTGGGATCTCCTGTCCGGTTCCCTTTTCTGTAATGAAAGTGATGATGTCCTTTTCCACGTCCATAACCTCCAATGAGAGTCGGATCTTCTCGCACGACGAATCGTCACTAACGCAAACCGTGGAGGCGATATTGGCAAAAGTCCACAGGCTACTCTTGGTGAAGTCGAGTCGTTCTTCCTCCAAATCTTGGAACTTGTCGGCGGCTGACTTCCACTCTCTATTCCATCTTGTTGTCGTGTCTTCGAGTGCTTTAACTGCATTCTCGTACTCCGTATTGGAAGTTGCAAGGCTGATCTGTGTCTTTTCGAGTTTGGCTTTGTTGCGTCGTTCTTCTTGGCCCATTACCATGTGGCCTTGAGCAAGATAACCCTTGATCTTCAAACACTCTTGCTCATACTTGTCTCGTGTCTAGAACCTCAGTCAGCTTCAATCGTAATGGAGAGTCGAGAAGAGTAGTCTAACCTTGTTGACTTGTTGTGTCTGTTGCATCTTGACCTTCAATAGCTTTTCGACAGTGTTCTGAATAATCTTTCGTCGCTCCTTCATTCCGCCAGCAAAGGCAGCGAGTGGTTCCTCAAGCTCTGACTTCATTTCTGCGCCAATGAGTTGATGCTGCTTGGCCATCTGTTCGACTTCGCCTCGGACGGTATCCAACGATGTCTTCAATGTGCCAGACTCCTGCGATCCCAGGGCTTTGCGACTCAGGTTCAATAATTTACGGGAGTATTCCTCCTCAATCGACGCTCGAGCTGCAGCGCATTCAGTCAGATAGTTTTCTTTCAATAACTTCACTTGTACGCACCGCCATAGAATGCTCGTAGTTCATCGCATGTAGTCTTGGCCGCAGTCATGCGACTCAGCAGCGGCGCCACGCCGGCATCTTCTTTGCCCCAAAAGTTGTTTGCGACTGTAGTATCATATATCAGTCAAGTAGACATCAAGACGTCGTCAAAGTTTGCTCACAAGACAGCGCAACGGCTGGAGTTTCAACCGTTGATGCGGGCATGATGCCCAAGGGTATTCAATTTCAAATGTCAAGACAGACGGACGTTATGTTGTTTCCAACGAACATGGATGATTAAGGACCGGCCTGAGTCGCACTACTCTCCACACTAAGGACAGAGGAAGCGAGACAAAAAGGATATCTGGTATGTAGCCCCTTCAATGGTGATAAAGGGAGTAATGTACGGTGAATGGAGAGCTAGCTGTATTGTTTTGGTGGCATGGAGCAGTTGGCACAGCAACAAAGGGAGCACTGACCACGGTGTTGGTAGCAGGACGGCTCACGTGATGCGGGTATAGTGGATTCACTCGACGTATCGGGATTTGCCGTTCTCAAGGGCCTTGTCATTTTCAGTTACAGTACCTTGTCCTCCAAACCCAACATCGACCACCACCACCTTGTGTACAGACGCTCTTGACGATATCGATACTTGCATCACCACGCGCCATAAATATTTCGGGTCTCGTTGGCTTACTTGACGCCGAATCGCTACGGACTTCCCCCCCACCCTGTCAGTTTGTAGCGTTTTCGGCGCCCTCCCTACGACGAACGCCGAGTACGACACGTACCTCCAACTCCACCCTCAAGTCGAGTCAGGCTCGCGAGTTCCTCTCTGTTCGACTACCGTTGCACGATCGCGCAGTCTCTGCAACGTCTCGACGACCTCTGTTCGCAGCTTCATCGTGCCGCCCCCCCATGTAGGCATCTTATATACGGACTCTTCCTCCTTCACACTTCCCCGCTCGCTCGTTTTCTGAGCCCTCCGGCCTGCCACCACAACGAAAGCAGGCGCTCAATCATCTCATCTCCCTCCGCCGCGAATACAACTCCATGGTCCCACCACCTCGAGCGGGATCATTTTCGCCCAATCCTGCGCAGATACTACAGACGGGTGCGAGCCATTCTCCTCACCCATCGCAGGCCGCCATTCTCAGTGCTGGCGCAAGCCCAAGCGCCAGCAGTCCAACGGGCACTAATTCCCTGACCAAGATCGTCGTGGCACAGGTCTATCTTCTACTCAGTACTATCAAGGAGGACAAGGACCGTGCTAAGTGGGAGCTGCAGGTTGACCAATTGAACAAGGTTTGGCTACACTATCGCTGCTGGACATATCCCACGTTTGCTGACAATGCACCAACTTAACAGCTCATCGATGAACACGGAATGGAAGTGTTTACTAAGTACTTCACCCGGCTCGTTGCCGGCAATGCGCCCCAGATATTCCCTGGCCTCAACAGGCCCGGCACAAGCCCCAACAACTATCACATTCTTGTTGCCGAGATGCAGAAGATTTCGCACGATCCCAATCAAGCAAGTAAGATTGCTGAATCGATTGAGAGTGCCACAGAGGATATCTTCCGCGACTTTGATCTTTCTACCTTTATGGAACATTTCAAGCTCGATGCATTAGAGAAGACCATATTAGCTCTGGCCTTTAAGCTCACTTCTCGAGCAGATTTAAAGACGAAAGGTTGGTTCATGTCATTAGGAAGTTTGTCCCGGGAGTGTTCTAATGTCAAGGCAGCCGACGCTATATTATCTACTAACTTCCCCTCCTTCATCGATATCCTTTCTCGATTTGACCTCGACGCCCATGCCGATCTAACCCCATCTTTCATCGCCCTGATTCTGGACCGGTTTCTTCAATATCATCCTCCGAGCTTCAATGCTTCTTCTATGCGCGAATTGGAAACACGTGTCATCAGCCGATGGATGGACCAGTCTCCCGAGCGTACACCGCCTTCCGAAATCCTCGCGGCTCTGGATCTCAGTCGAGTGCTCGCCGATAGGCCTTTCAATGGGCTAGTTCGATATATCCAAAAGACGGGCCTCGATTTCACCAGAGACGAGGAAACATGTGTCTCTTATTTACAGAACCGCCCCAGTGGCTTGCAGTTGGGCCCCGAACAAGTTTCAGCTGCGATGACTTTCACTGCAATTAGTCAAAGCCCACAGCAAGATACTGGTGTTCTGGTTGCTGCTCTCAGGAGAGTCCTACCGAAGTCATTCGACTGGATGGAGGTCATCATTCTGTTCGACCAACCATCGACTCGTGTCTCTTCTCAGCAGTTCCTTCGACTTTACCAAGCTTTCTTGCCAATTGCACAGGACTCCAAGTCTGGCTTGATAGTGGATATTCAGAGGTTATGGGGCGGCGTTTGGAGGAATCCAGAGGCTCAGCTCTCTTTTGTTAGTGCCTATGCCTCCTTAACTCCTGATCAGCTTGACGCGACGACGATTCCCGGGCTCCAGCGCAGCATTACTATTGAGGAATACGCAAACTCGCCTGAGAATGTACAAGAGCGAGCAATTGTCGCCGTCAAGCATCCGTTAATATCCGTTGCTGCGCTCTCCTCGATCTTCAATGTCGCGCTTAGTTCCATGATGGCGTCGACGAGTATCGAGGCCAAGAGGCTCTTCCAAGAAGTGGTAGTCCCGAATCTGGACATCTTCCTGGTCTCCGCTTTCGAAGTTCCTCGGCAGCATTGGGCCCCAATGGCCGTTGAAACACTCAGTTCTTTGTTCGAAAATTTTCTTTATAAGCGTTCGCCCCAATACGACTTTGTTCTGGATAGTGTCTGGAGGAAAGACAAGAACTGGGTCATTCAGCGCTTGGTAGACACTCATGCTGTTAAGCCGATGGACCTCCCGGTTATTCTTGAGCACGCTGTAAAGCATAACTGGCTTGACACACTGGTGTACCAGTCAAATGGATTTGGAGTCGATTTAGCCGCTCTGGCCCACGCTGAAGGATACTTGGACTTGTCCAAGTGGGCACGGTTCAATGCTGAGCGGAGTGAAGAGATGTATAATACTCTGCTTCAGTTCTTGATGATAAAGGCCAACTTGGAGAGCCAGTTTCAGCGAGGAACTTCTGATGACTCTTCTGTTAAGAACACGACGACCCTCCAAGTTCGTACCGTCTCAGCGTTACTGCGAATTCTCGAAGACTTTTCGCCCAGTCCTCCTAGGCCAGAATTGATCCTGGTTCAGCGCGCTTGCATTATTGCCTACCCCCGACTGATCAACTACGGTGAGGGTTACGACGATGTCATCGACGCCAATGGAAGGGATGGGAACCTCCTGTCTCCGACCGCCAACACTAGGATGGAGGAGCACTACAAGAAGATGTATAGTGATGAGGTACAGGTTCGCAATATAGTTGAGGTCTTAGACCGCTATAAGCATTCCAGGGATCCTCTGGATCAGGACGTTTTCGCATGCATGATCCACGGGCTCTTTGATGAGTATTCTCACTATGCCGACTATCCTCTGGAAGCTCTAGCAACAACCGCAGTTCTATTCGGTGGCATCATTTCGCATAAGCTCGTTTCAAACTTGCCTCTTCAAATTGGATTAGGCATGATTTTGGAGGCTGTTAAGGACCATTCTCCTGATGAGCCTATGTACAAGTTTGGCCTTCAGGCACTGATGCAGTTGTTCATTCGCTTCCGAGAATGGCCTGCCTTCTGCAGGCAGCTCTGCCAGATACCCGGACTCCACAACACGGAAGTTTACAAAAAGGCGGAGGAGGTTGTTCGTGAGCATGAAGAAGAGTTGGCCCGTGGGCGTAACGGTGCCGGAACGCCTCACGGACTAGGATTTCAAGGTGATGGTTTCCCTAATGGAAACTCGGATGAACTGGCCAATGTTGAGCGTCAAGCGCCTGCGTTTGCTGCTCTGAATGTCGATCCGCCAGCTATGGACGTTGAGTTCGAAGATCCTGACGAGGGAGCCCAGGACAAGGTCCAGTTCGTTCTCAACAATATCACCGAAGGCACACTACAGGCCATGTGTCAAGAACTTCGAGAGACCATGGAGCGCCGGCATCAACAATGGTTTGCTAGCCATCTTGTTGAGGAGCGCGCCAAGATGCAGCCAAATTACCATCATGTTTATCTCGAACTGGTCAAGCTGTTTGAAGACAAGGCTCTCTGGAGTGAGGTCTTGAGAGAGACTTACATCAGCGTGTGCCGAATGCTGAACTCGGAGGCGACCATGCAGAACTCAACGGAAAGGACTCACCTCAAAAATCTCGGAGGCTGGCTAGGTCTTTTGACTCTGGCACGAGATCGTCCTATCAAACACAAGAACATCGCCTTCAAGCAGCTTTTGATTGAGGCTCACGATACGAAGCGACTCATCGTTGTTATCCCGTTCGTATGCAAAGTTTTGACTCAAGGCGCCACATCAGCCGTTTTCAGGCCTCCGAATCCATGGCTTATGGATATCATCCATTTGCTAATTGAGCTTTATCATCATGCCGAGCTGAAACTCAATCTCAAGTTTGAGATTGAGGTCTTGTGCAAAGGTTTGAACCTTGATCACAGGAGTATCGAACCTTCGGGCGAAATTCTGAACCGACCTGTCATTGAAGAGCCGGCGGAGACCCTGGCCCCTGAACAACTAGATGCGTTTGAGAATCTATCGCTCAATGGCATCGGGTCCGGTGTGGGTGCTGGACTCTCACCTCAGGCTCTTGCGCCAACCATTCCTGACCTTGGTCCCCTGATTACTATCCCCCCAACTAATGAGATGGTTGTCAGCACTACTCGTCTTCATGAGATTGTTCGTACGGCCCTCAGCCGTGCTCTGCAAGATATAATCCAGCCTGTCGTTGATCGCTCTGTTACTATTGCCGCCATTTCCACGCAGCAGATGATACACAAGGACTTTGCTATAGAGCCCGACGAGAACCGTGTACGCAACTCTGCTATTAGCATGGTGAAAGCCACCGCCGGTAGCCTTGCCCTCGTTACGTCCAAAGAACCCCTTCGCGCCAACTTCACTAACTACATGCGAAACCTCTCGACCGATCTCTCTCAAGGACTCCCCGAGGGCACAATTATCATGTGTGTTAACTCGAACCTGGACTTAGCCTGCAATATCATTGAGAAGCAGGCTGAGGAAAGGGCTGTCCCCGAAATTGAGGAGATGATCGAACCGGAGCTCGAGGCTCGTCGACGACATCGTCTTCAGAGGCCTAACGATCCTTACTTCGACTCAAGCCTCAGCCGGTGGGCCATGGCTATTCCTAATCCTTTCAAGTTATCACCGAATGTCAATGGTCTCAATCCCGAGCAGATGGCTATTTATGAAGATTTCGCCCGGCAACCACGAAGCGCCACGCTTCCCACGCCTTCACATGGCCCGTCAGCATCCGATGCTACTAGATCCTTGGCCAACGAGGTGCTCCAGGATCAATTTAGTTCTATCCCTAGTATTCCGACTCCTGCGGAGACTCCCTCAATTCAGCAACATTTGGGTGCTCAGATGCAGCCCTATGCACCCCCACATACAGCTGCCACTGCAATGACTAACGGTAGATCCCCCGGCTTCCAGATGGATGTTCGTAATCTAGCCGAGCGGGTCAATAAGCTACTCCAGGAACTCATGAGGGTAGCCACCGAGTCTCCCCATGAACACTTCCTGGATCTACCGCGACCATCTCCTCTTGTGGACGTCGTTGATGCACTCGTTCAGCACATCATCAAGACTTCGCAGAGCCATGAAGATTTTTCCATTTACGCTGCGGAACAAATCATTCAGCTCATTTTCTCGCAGGTTGACGACAACCTGGCTCTCGAGAGCTTAGTTCATGTTTTGGAGACGCTTAGGAAGATCGCTGGCCCTGTCCTCAACAGCCGCGTTAGAACTCTCTTCAGCCAGCAGCCTGGCTCCACCTTCTTGAGTTTACCTCTGCTCGCGGCCTTGGTTCGAACGGACCTTTTGGATTGGAGAAACATCGATCTGGCCATGTCGAAAGCACTGCAGGCACGCAAAGAGGGATCTCTTGACTTTCTGGAGCACCTGCTCGACCTCACGCTGCTCGACTCCCGTCCAATTGCTTTGTATGCCGACTTTGCCCTGACGCTGGACGCAGCTTGGTCATGGATCTCGGATGACCCCGATTCTGCCCCTGGGCAACGCATCAAGTCAAAGCTCACCAACTCCGGTCTGACAAGGCCGACTCACGCTGACAGTCAGGCTCTCCAACACGAACAGATAGAATATGTTTTCGACGAATGGATCCATCTTTGCCGCAACCACAATGCCTCTGAGAAGGCTGTCACGGCGTTCGTGCAGCAGCTGCACGCTAAAGGGGTCATGCAGAACAGGGATGACCTCTTTGTCTTCATCCGCGTCACCATCGACCTGTCGATTGAGCGCTTCGACTACATTGTCCACAGTGGTTCCCTTGCCGATGCCTATGTCATGGTAGATGCCCTTGCTAAGCTCATTGCAACGTTCATCGGTATGGGCTTTGAGCCAACATCTACTCGTCCCGCATTTATCGACTCAGTGCTTTCACTTATTGAGCTGATTCTTGTCAACCACCATGTTAAGCGCGGAGAGCAGCTGAGCCAGCGCGTTTTCTTCAGATTGCTGTCCATGCTCTTTTACGAAATTCAGGGGATTTCAGAGAGCCTGGCTGAGGATGAGCGTCGTGAAATTCTTCTGAGGATCGCTCGGCGACTGTTCAAAATCAACCCCTTATATGTTCCCGGCTTCGTTTACGGATGGATGTCTCTTGTTCAGCACCGTGCTTTCATGCCAGCAATTCTACAGCTGCCCAACGGTGTTGGCTGGGGCCCCTTTTCCGACCTGCTTTGCCAATTGCTGGACACTCTCGGTGATCAGTTGAAGGTTTTCGAGGTATCCAACGTTGCCAAAGACATTTACCGGGCTTGCTTCAAGCTGCTCGTCATTCTACAGCACGACTTCCCAGAATTTGTCGTGGCCAATCACGCCAAGCTTTGCTCTAGCATTCCACCTCATTGCACGCAGCTCATTAACGCTGTTCTGGCTGCAAATCCCCAGCAGAGCCCTAGGTTCAACGAGCTTGGTGGTAAGATCCAGTTCGACGACATGCGCCTGTTTGCCGGCCTTATGAATGAGGCCAGCGTGACACTTCAGTCTCGCAGTCTTCTCAAGGTCCTAGACCAAGCACTTCAGAATGGACCAAATGAAGATATCGTTGCCAACATCACCCACGCCATGACACATGACACTCCAAAGGCATCTACTTACGGCCATGTGCCTGTCGTCGCCAACACCAGCGTTATTGACGCTGTCGTTTTATATATCGGGCACCGTGCTGTAGAGAAGGCAACACAAACTGGCGCAGACCTGTCCGTAACTGGTGACGAGAATGAAGTATCACTTCTTTCTCTGATCATTCATGAACTCCCTGCCGAGGCCAGATATTATATCCTTGTCAGCCTAGTCAACCAACTTCGATATCCCAGTGCCCACACTGCCTTCTTCAGCCAGGCGCTCCTTTCCATCTTTGCCAAGGATCTCGGCGATCCTGAGGAAGATGAATTCCGCGAGGACATCACCCGAGTGCTGCTTGAGCGACTGGTTAGTTTCTGGCCTCAACCATGGGGTCTGCTGTACACTGTTGTGGAGCTTGTGAAGAATGAAGACAAGTATGGATTCTTCAAACTTCCTTTCATCGATGACGAGAGTCATGAGGTCAGTCAGATATTCGCCTGCTGTTAACATGAGCCGGGTACTGATGTTATTTATTTCTAGGTTGCCAAAAAGTTTGCAGACGTGCTTCAACGAGCATAGGTCGCGGGTCATATAGCCACACCGCGATGGAATGAATAGGACTGGGTAAGACGTCACAATGAGGAATCTATAGGAGAAACGTATTTTATTATCGGCGGAACTCTTGGTTTTTGACGGTGCATCATTATGAGAGAGGCACGGGGCGTTGGGTCCAAAAAGAATTCAGAATTATAGAGGCGCAAGTGTTACTACGGCCCTGGGGCAGACTCGCCTGGGGGGGCGATGATGTTTCCAGGCCGATATCACATTGCAGTAATACTGTATCACTGTACGATAGTCGTTACGATGTTGTCGGAAGAACATACCAGGCGCATGATTGGTTTCGGAATACTGCCCCTTTGGTTAATACGTGATAACGATTGGGTCCTGGGTTTATAGAGCAGTTGGGAACAGGCAATATGCTATCTCTCTCGATTAGATGGTGACATGACCACGCATTACTGGAGTAGCAGTTCCTGAGAGCTTGACCGTGACGATCTTGGACTCTTTTACATCAACGTCAACTACAATATTACTCTCCCTGCCCATCTCAACACCCTGGTCAATCTCATATCTGAAGCTATGATCACCTAGGCTCAACTGTTGAAGCGAAAGGTAGCTTGAGAGAGCGCTCGCGGCACTGCCTGTGGCAGGATCTTCCATGGATGCTTCCATCATCCTGGAGCGGATAGAATAAACTGTTGTGCCGTCGACTTCACGCTGGCCATTGACAACATAGTAGTACTTTAGCAAGAGACCGTTTTGCCAGCCGTCATCGAGAAGTTCGTCTACGGACAAGTTTACCCCGCTCATCTCAACTTTGGCCAGATGCTCAAGATCGGGGAGTTTGATGAGCGCAAAGGTCATGCCATTGACGATACTGAATAGCGGGGCCTGGAGCTCGGATTCGCGTATCGCAGGGTCCTGGGATATTTGGGCAGCGACCGGGGCAGACAGATCGGCAAGAGTCTTCCTGTGACGACGAACATTGTGCGGGATAGCAGCTTGGATATAACCAGGGCGGGTCTGGGTGAGAGAAATTGGGCCAGCCTTGGTAACGACAGTATCGACACCATGGGGGATGAGGGTGACAGCGGCGCCGATAGTTGGGTGCCCAGCAAAGGGGATCTCTGTGTCGACTGTAAAAATGTCGATCACTCGGCGGGTGACATCACTGTCGACATCGGTATCAGGACGGGGTTCGTGGATGAAAACGGTTTCTGATAGATTGAATTCGAGGGCAATTCTTTGTTTTTGCTCTTGCGTAGGCTCTGGTATATTTCTATCTGCGGGAATCGTGACAACGGCAAGGGGATTTCCTCGATATCGAGTGTTTGTGAAGACGTCGAGAGTTACAAAGGGAAGCTCCATGGTTAAGCTTTGGTGGCTTTCAGCTGTGAATTAGCTTCAGTGGGACGAAGCAGATCTGATAGATTAGGTACGAGATAATTGGACACAGGAACGGCAGACGGCCTGAGCTTGTGAATGTCGATAGCAGGAGCTTGCTTGGTTTGGTGGTTGGTAAAAGTATGACGATGATGGAGGGGGGAAGATTGTGGTGGTGTGGTGGTGTGGTGGTGTGGGGTCGATTGACAGGATGGAAAAGTAAAAAATGACTCGGGGTTCTTTCAGGTGAGTTTGAGTTACGATGTTGCGTATAGTGTAGGGTAGGTCAATTTATCACAATGGAAATCACACCTAGGTATTTCACTTCATCCGAAGCGCGAAGCGGAGCAAAGACGGGGATCTCCAATTGACCAATCATATAATAAGGATTCCTTAGCGTTCCATGTCGTCGACCTGCCCGACAAGACGGCTGCGGCGGCCTGAGGCAAGGAGTACGAGGTCTGCAAGGCGCCAAGACACGACGAGTTGGACGAACGACGGGACTTGCAAGGAAATGAGAGAGGGAGGCTTTTCGTAGGCTGGTTTTCGAGCGATCTACGGCCTAAGTCTTGCCATGACTTCATGGCGGAGAGGACATGAGCAGGGTACACCAAGGAATAGAGACAGATTCTGGCTTTGAGAGACAGTGAGCGTTATGTACGTAGTCGCAGACTTGACTTACAGCTCAATGTGACCGGCAATTGCATCAACACAGGTCAGCAAACCCATCGAACGATGTTGAACAGGGAATTAACCCGGTCACGGCTGTGATCAAGACAGACAAGAAGAAGCTTGGGCAAGGCAAGGTCTAGGCGTAAGTGGAGAGCATCCATGTTAGCGGCAGACGCTTGTCGCAGCTGGCGCCGCAAGGGGCAGAGCTAGAGATGCATCATTGGATGGTCCACCTCGTGGCATGCAGCTCTGAAGTGACATTCAACCGTCGCCGCCGTTCTCTGCGATTTCAGTCAGGTCAGTGTAGGGTAAATCCACATGGCGATCCTCGAAATGTTGGATTGGATCATCAGAGGCGATTCGTGCACTCGAAGGATGATGACGCAGCATCTTCACGCCGAGGTGCTGGAATCGCTAGTGGTGGATAATAAATGGAGGCTCTGTAAGTCGTGTAAGAGAGTTGGATGGAGGTTGGTGGTGGGATCTGACCAGATCTACGGAGTAGTTCAGGGGGTTCAATACTCGGTAGGCTGAGAGACATTAGGTTGAGCGAGGTGAGGTGAGGTGGTCAAAGTTCCATTTGCAAGGGCAGGATATCGCAATCGAATGTCGGTAATCAAGATCAATGGTATACATAAAGGTAGTGAACATGGTATTGCGACATAGTTATAAAGCAAAATTCGGACTTCGTGTAGCTGCGTAACATTTCTGTTCTCAATCACCTACATAAAGACGAGACTCTGAGAAAGAAAGCCTCGGCCGGGGACAGCGGAGTGAAACCCACTGCATGTATCGTGAGCAAAAGAGAGATGATGAAATAGAAATGTCGCTATTGGCTGTCGAGTCCAATACTGTATGTATGTACCTTACCTTATTGAAGAGTGCAGTGTCATGTAACTTACACATCGTTTGCTTGCTAGCCGTGGACTCGGCCTCAGGCACAGTTATTACCGTCAATTTTAGGAAATAGGTCTTGTTGAATTGCCATGGGCGACGGGTGGATGAGCTCAACGGAGTCGACTGAAGGAGCCAGACCAGGTGTTCGAGATTCAAAAGAGGGCCTCGCCACGGTCTTGGGGAGACTCTTTGATGATTCGGCCCACTCGTCATCTCCATTGACTTCAATATGGGTACGTAACTTGCTCACTGTAGTTACAACATATTCTGTATGTACAGTACAGTACCGAGGACGAGATTAGAAATTACACCGGGCCTCTTTTCCGATTATTTAACGCTTGTTATGCAATGATTGATTGTTTCGTACAGCATAAGCGTGTCGAGAGAGAATGCGGTGTAAGAATATGGTTGCACGGAGCAAACATGTATGCAGTCTTGGTGCAGTCTTGATGCAGTCTTGATGCAGTCTGATGCAGTTGCAGATGCGGTGTGATCTGTAGGGGGAAAAAAGGTCGCGGTCCAGGGTATATCTTGACACGCAGTTCAAGGTATTAGCCATCCAATGCAATGCCTGTCGATACTTGAGCTCAAATCCACGGTCATTCTCGGGCGTTCCCCAAAAAAAGATTTCAGGGTCCTCCGAGAACGCACTAAACCAACTAACAAACATCGACCCGAAGTGGCCCGGGTCCCAAAAAAACCGCGGATGAGGCGGAAAAACAAGAGTCCATCATTCCATCATCAACGAGGCGAGGCTATATGTATTACATACTGTAGTGAGAGGCTGTCACAGTGGCCCAATTACAGTCGCCGCAATGCAGCTAGACCAAAAACAGAAAAGAAACAGAAGACGTTGACGAGTCAAGATGGCTAAACTCTACAGAGTAAGTTCGATGATTAAGGTCTCCGAGCCAATGCTCTTTGCCTGCTTGGTTGCGTAAGTTCCGTTGCCTCTTGGTGTAGAACATCATCGATACCTTAAGTACCTACAGTACAGCCAGCATGTGCAATCGTTGGTTATTGGTACAAAAGGCTGAAATGGCTGCTTGTTGCCTGCTTAAGAGTCACCATTCTCTCCAGTTGCATACCAGCCAACACTTTATGCTTACAGAACCCCTCCCTCACATCCGGAATCCCAATACCACCCAAGGAAAAGCAATGAGAAAAAAAAAAGTGTTGTCAGTTGGGGTCGGTCGTTTTTCACATTTGGGTCTTGCGGCTGGAGACACGAATTACAAGGATACTCCCAGATACCCACAGTTGCTTGACCCACCGATCTTTAGCGCGATCCACTTCTCGGCAGCCATGCACGCCAGTCTTGACCAATCGAGTTTGGCTGAAACGAGAAAAAAAAAAGAAAAAAAGTTCAAGCTCTCGTGCTCTTTCCGCTGCGTCTGCGAAAAAAAAAAAAAAAAGTGTGGCAGACCCAACACCAAGCGCCATTCTTTCCCGTCATCCTAAGGATAATCGCTCCTTCTTTTGTAAGTGAAGTCAGTCGATGGAGACAAGCATCTTGTCTCCGAACCTATCAGCTTACAAGAATTGAATCATTGGAAAGTCCCTTCCGAGCTAGCTCCCCGTTTCTGAGTTGCGGTGCCTTCCCCAGCACCACCTGCACCTGCACCTGCAGTCCCTCTTCGCCCACCTTTTGCCCCCCCTCATCTAGGTACTAATCCCCTTCCTCGTGGTTGCCATCGTTGCTCCCTTGCTCTTGCTCTTGCTCTTGCTCTTGCCTGCCTGCGTCCCGTTGTCTTTGCTCCTTCCTGCTCTGTCTGTGTCGTCAACATCCGTAGACCGCCTCCACCCTCGGCTTCAACTCTCCAGTCTAAATCTAAGTAAACCCACTCGTCTCAATAACAAGCCAAACACTCCCACCACCCCCTTCGACTATCTATCTCTCCCTCCTCCTCCTTCATCTATTCATCCATCCATCCATCATCTTCCCTGTGCACCATAAACTGCATCACCAGTTTGTCTGTTGCCGTGCCCTCGCTAGATCAATCAATACAGTAGACCCTTATAGATCTCTTGGATCTGTTTCAACACTAGAGGTTACTACGTACAATTGCTCTGCGAAGTTCTGGTGACCTTGACCTTTCTCCCAAGTCGACAGTCCATCATCTTGTAGACAGCTCGACTCTTTTCCAATATCGTCACTCGTCTCGCTTCAACACAATCGCCATGCCTTACAACACGCGCCGAAAGTCGCTTTCTTTACCCAGTCTTGGGATTCACGTCCCAATGACACATGCTGCTCGAGCTGCTGCTGCTGCTTCCAAGAACGCCTCAAGATCGTCTTCTTCGTCTTCATCAAGTGCTGCTTCATCCGCCTTGTCACCGTCCTCGTCTGGCTCCGAGGCCCCCGAAGCGCATCCCAATAAGCGACAGAAGCGATCGCATTCCGACGACATTGCCATTGAGCAAACACCTCCTCCTTCACCTACACCAGGCTCAAGCCTCGACCTTGATACAAACCAGTCCGCCATTGACTTCGAGACGATCAACGACGACATTGTCGAGGCAGTTATTGTTCAATTACAGTCAACTGGAAATCGCCCTCACCTTGTCAAAGAGCTTGCTACCGTTCTGGCACAACGTCTTACCTCTGTTCAACAGTAAGTTTGAGCCACCGGCTATCCCCTCCAACCCCTCAGCTCCGTGCGCTAACATTCCAATCCCAGTTCTGCCAACCCTTGCGCAATCATCTCTTCAAGGCTGGCCTCATATGCTAAGCGACAATGCTGGAGTGACACAAAACCATGCCCTCTCGCCAAGGAACTTGAGAGCGTCCACCCTCGAAGGACCTATTATTTCCTCACCACCTGCCCTCGTCAGCCCATTCCCGAACCCAACTCCACAGTGTCTGCTCATGCCGCCCTCGAAACTCCTTCGGTGTCTCTGACGGATGATTCCGGCTCCGATGACGATGCTCGCCGGCGGGAGCTCAGCCCATCGCCCGAGGTTGACCTTTCTGACCACGGATTCGAGGAAGGTGACGACGATGTTATCATGCCTCTGACTCCCATCGGCTCTCTTCCCTCTCATCACCGTTACGTGCCAAACCGTCGCAACAGCCGTCACAACTCACCGCCTCTGGAAAAAGATGAGCGGGAGTTTACACAAACGGCCGACTTCTTGCAGAAACGCAAGTTCGCCGAGGACACCCCTGTTGCTGAGTCCGCCGATCGCACCACCCACACTTCAGAGTATGGGTACCGCGACGACTTCTGGTTCGGCGACCATCGCATCTTCACCTCAAATGCCCTCCTTACCAGCCCCGCGGTCAAGCCGAGCTCCATGTCAAACACGGCATCTAATCTGCGAAAAGAGGACGATGGCGAGAGCTGGCTAAAGTTTAGCAAGCTCATGGAATGGGACCGCGGCGCTGAGAGCATCGAAATTGACGAGCTTGATTGCTTACTCGATACGTGCTAAGCAATTGCGTCTTCTCTGGACAGGCGCAAGGGGTCATGTGGAGACGATTGAGATGATTTGATTCCGTCATGTATTCCGTCATGTCTGCGACGACGGATATACGACATATTTATATACTAATTGCATGGAGGGGCGCCTGTGGAAGTACCTGTATATTTAGACAAGTTTGGTGTTTTGGTTTGAATTTGGTTCGGATCGGGATTGGAATACCTGGAAAAGGGACCATAGCATCCCATGGTTTTGATCATTTGGCGTTAAAGAGGATGCGGAAGCTGGGGATCTAAAAATGCAATGTCGCTCATAGTGCTTCGACTTTCTGAATATTGTACATACGCCCTATATTCTACAACCCATCTCATTCCTTTCATATCAATCATTTGCATTATGTCATGTGTTGAGTCGTCATGAGGTTTTGTCGCTGACCTTCAACTCGACCCAAACCAATGTGCCCATTTGCATTATGTTGGGTCGCTCGACCTTAACGATTTCAAGGCCTGGTGTTTTAGCGACGGCCTCTTCGACTAAACCCTCGATGTCGCGATTCCACCAACATCCATACTTTTCGAAATGTTTGCCGGCATTCTTATCGAGAAGTCCGTTGACAATACCGTACCAACCTTTGCCGTGTTCGAGCAGAATGATACGGCCCGACCCCGGCTTTACAACCTTGGCCAAATTATTGACTACAGCGACGGGGTCTGACACTGAACATAAACCGAAGGTCTGTATAACTGTATCGTATTTCGTCTTCGTGGGAGTCGCGGGACCGGGAATCGGGTGGTGAGCGTCGGAGTGAATTAATCGGAGCTGGGAATCGAGATACGAGAGTTGGCCTCCGGTGTGATCGGCCATGGTAGATGCGCGGACGATGGGAGCAGAGTTCTCCATGGGCGGAACAGTCTTGACGAGTCGCTTTCGAGCAACATCCATCATATCAACCGAGATATCGAGACCGGTAAACGATAACACGCCCTTTGGTAGTCTGGCACCACCAGCCTTACCCTCTGCACGCAGGGTCAATGGCTCCCAGTTGAAGTACTCCAAGTTTCGCCCTGTGCCCATTGCTAACTCCAGAACATGTCCATTTGCGTGATCCGCTATGCGCTTCCGTAGCTTCGTAATACCCATCCACCACTCAGGAAGAGCCAGCTCCTTGTCGAACTGCTCTGCATTGTCGCCATCGAGAGCCGGCGGTCGGCCGGTCGGTGTGGAGTGTTCGCCGGTGCAGCTGCAGGGGGTCGCTTTGAATGATGCGGCAGCTGTTCCGAAGATGTAGAAGCCGAGGGCACCGGCGAGAAGGGCTGCGCCGGTCAGAGGGAGCCATGTCGATGCCCAGAGATCACGGAGGGTTTCGGCTTGTGCAGGGGTTGCCGAGGTCGACGAATTTGAGGGAGATGGAGGAGGCGGAGGCTTTCTGGGCGTGCTGTATCAGTATGATCGGTCTGGTATCGCATGTATTGAGGAGTCGTTACGGTTTGTAAGTTTTTGAGATCTTGGGTGGAGGGCGAGACGTTGGTGTTTTTATATTAGGGCGGGGAGTTCGAGGAGTAGAGCTCGCGAAACGGCACTGGATACGACAGGCTCTCATGACGAGGCCTCGAGTCGGAGAGATCATAATGACGAGTTTTCCATGGAATTGAAGCGGTTATTGGTGTCCTGAGGGAATCTGAAATGTCTGATTTTACATGTGGAAAGCAGATGAAAAGACCTAAAGCTAAGACAAGGGTTTCGTGGAGCGAAGCGGATCCAAAAGCTGGGCTAAGTTAGTGGGTCCGATCTCGCCAGGCCAGGCACTCACTCACTCACTCACTCATCTTATTGCGGAGTGTTAACGGCCTCGTGAAAGAGGACTTAGGATGTACAACAACATTGTCTCGATACTCGAATATTCAAGACAAGCACCGTAATATCACAAATCACAGAACTGTCCTTTGTTTCTCATTCGCCTCTGATACCCCTTAAATGATATGGCGACGCAAAATGACCTCCAGGAACTTATACGCCTCCTCACGGCGCGTAAAATGTCCATGATGGCAGCAATGGGACAGGTGAAGGCTCTACAATCAAAGAATCTGCGAAGGTACATATGAATTGTGTAGCCAAATGATAACCTGATACTAACGCGTCTGCAATAGTATAGCACAAATCGCAGATGCGCCCTTGGCCACAGTTGAGGAAGCGCTCAGTGGCGATGCAAAGGCAGCAAAGAGTCTTCACACAGCATGCAAGAACCATGAGAAGAAATTAGGAACGAAGCGTGGAGCAGACGATGGCGCGGCTCCCGCTGAAGTGAAGAAACCAAAACTGGAGACACATAGACGAGATCTAGATTATGGCTCCATGTCCGGGGACGATCTCGAGGCTTCTCTCGAGCTGCCACTGGAGGAGGATGAAGACATCATTCAAAACACCACCATTCTCACAAACAGAGCGCCCTTGTTTTTGGCCTTTGCTGTCGAGCTGTTGAGGTACACTATGCCAGAACAGCCCCTCAGTAGCCGACTGAGTCTAGCACAAGCAGTGGTGAGTGCCAACTCACGAACAAAAGCCATCAGCATAGGTATCGAAAAAGCGCCCCCAGGAGGCGAGGAGAAAGCCCCTGAAGGTCAACCAAAGATCACTATCATGAACCGACCTATTCCGGTTTTGAAGAGAAGCGGCTACACTTGGTCAGGATCTTCTCAACCAGCATCATCCAACGCTTCCTCAGGGACCCTTCAGGGGAGCCAACCAAATCCAAGAGGCTGGACTGCAAGTCAGAAGTTGACATCAAGAGGGTCGGTATTTATAGCTCATGCTATACCTATAACATCACCTGCGACGCGTCCGGCAGTTTTCAAATCATTAATGGCCGAGAAGCCGGAGCTGGAGACCGCAACCCACAATGCATGGGCTATCCGAACTAGCTTTGGTAATTCGCCCCTGAAGCAAGAAGCATCGTTTGACGATGGTGAGTCTGGTTGCGGAAGCTTCTTGCTCCAACAACTACGCGATCTCGATATCAGCAATACGTTGGTTGTGCTTACGAGATGGTATGGCGGCATCATGCTTGGCCCGGATCGCTGGCGTCTCATGAAAGAATGCCTCAACGACGCCTTGTCGTCTCAAAAGCGTACATCAAGTTTGAATGGCGAGCCAGTTTGGGCCTTGAATCTTGAAGACAAGAGTCCTTCAACATCGACGGTTGGCATGCCTATCCATCGACCGGAGGGTGCACGAAATTACATCCTTCGAGCCTTCGCGTCAGCAGACGACAGCGGAAAGAAGACTGTTACAGCAGCCAACGAGGAGAAGCAAGAGAATCTGGGCCGTGTGCTGGGTGCCCTACGCTTGTTATTTGCCAGTTGGGCTGGTATTCTGAGCCGTGATGAGTTGGATAAACGAGCTTGGACGTGGTATATGAATCTTCGACCTGATGTAGATGCTGGGCCGGCAGGCTGGGGAGCGAAGGGGACGTTAAATTTGGCAAGAATCCTAGACCTGAGGAGAAAGGAGACTTCGTGATGCGCATCTACGGTTGCTGGAGGATTATAGGTTGGCAAGACACGGTGCCCTGAAAGTGAAATCAAGAGTAATTCGCGAGATCGATATTCTTGGACCACGTCGTTCAAGTTTCTGCTTTGATGGCTGCAAGTGAGTGTTGCTATGCTCCATCTTCGGGTTGCTCCAGAGATGTAGCAAACTTCAAGTCTAGATATGCTGGGCACTTATGTTTTGCGAGGTTGGGGAATCTCGTGTTCAACGTGTCTTTTTCTCATTCCCTCTACATCATTGCATCCCAGGCCTATATTGAATCAGTTCTTCACCGGTGTAATCGCTCAACATTTGACGTCGTCCACTATAGGCTCACAACAACAGTAGTTGCTAGTTGTCACTCGTACGCACCACGAGTTGCCATCGTATATGGCATCGAAAAGCAGGCTCATATCTTATCGTCTTTCGAATAGAACCGTCTTACCACACATAGATGCATATCTCGATACCATTGAGATTCTAATGTGTTGAATCCAAGACGAAACCCTTACCATGGAGACACCCGAGCCACGTCTTTGGACTTTATTATCGAGTGGAGATCAATACTGGTCCCTACTTTACCGAGCTTATGCAACATAGACTTAGGTTCCGTACATTGTAAGATTCTTAATAGGGGGAAGGTTCATCAGCTGTTGACAAGTGATTCACACCTTACCATGGCTCTCCTGGCCATTTCTCTCACCCTCTAGTATCTGACTGTTATAAACTGACAATGATCAAATGACCATAACCAAACAATAAAGATAGATATACCTAGGATTCGCGACTGCAGTGCCATTTGAAGCGACCGTGCTTGATGCTAAGGTTTTGATACAGCAACTCAATGAATACATGTGATGCAATCCAATTGGCTCAGCAACTGGACATTTAAACACAGTGATTTTTAAGCTTGAATAAACTCAAGCATGGTTTTCGCGTGAACAAAACCCCATATCTAGTTACGAATTGTATTATTTATGTCAACTGTCGTCCATGAGTACTGCTTCTTGTGCCTCTGGTCTCGCCTATATCTGACTGTAGCAGCTGTATAATTGCCAATCATTTCCTGGCCTTTATCAATTCGCTTAGGCGCAGTGGCAGAGTGGTCTAATGCGATAGACTAGAAATCTATTCTCTTCGGAGGCGTCTGTTCGAATCAGGCCTGCGTCGAATTGATCTTTTTGCTTCTCGTATGTACGTTTGCTATAGATGATGTTAAAAGCAATTTCATGTAGAGTTTTGTTTCCTCTATGACCAAGTGTATTCTTATGCTGCTCAACTGAATACTTTTTTCTGGGGGTGTATGTAACCTATTACTTGTTGCTGGGTGAATATGACATCCGAGACTTTGACTTTCACAAGACTGGGAACTAAGGTGAGAAGTAAGTCAACTTGAGTCAGGACTTCTGCAATCAATATATATATATGACTTGGCGGAATTCCTAACTGCGAGTGAGAGCTATGCTCCGTGATTGATATCTCCTTACCTGTGGCCATTCCTCCAACGTCAGTCACTCTTTGTCTCTGGATATGTTTCGGGAGTGTTCAAAGACAAAGAAGAGTCAGAGACAAAGAGATTGGAACGCGACTAAGACGCGAACAGTATTTCATCAGTCAGTCAGCCTCGAATTGCCCGCCTCCCCGAGACAACCATGAATGAGAGAGAGGATGTAATTGGGCTCGTGAATCACTCACCAATGGCTGATCAGAAGCCAAACTCGAGCAATCGAGCTAGTCCCAAGGGATGACTCCAGCTGCTGTCGTGCTGTGACTTTTACATGGGGTACCCTCTGAAGGTTCCTGGTTTTTAGTGACTTGACTTGCCCTGCTGCCACTGCACTGAATGAGGTTCCATTGGTGCATTGTTGACGCGCCAAACTACTACCAAACTAAACAAGTCCAGTCCCTTCTCGTCCAAAGTAAACACAAGACAGGGTAATTTCTTTTCATCCTCCATCGCGAGAGAGATCTATCTCATCATCTCAGGGACTTTCACAACGCCCGCCACAAACCCAAATCTCAGCAACGACGCCGCCATCAGCATCACCATTCTTTTGGCGGTTCTCACTATCAAGAATACGAATATTCTCCAATACGCCATTCAAAAATCCCTTGCATTGCTGGGCGTTGAATCTTTTGCTGTACCTAGCTGTTCATTTCCAGGTGTACTCTGTAGGTACCTACCTTGAGTTTAGTTAGTAGTTTGTCGCTGGCTGGACCCTTTTTCTTCGTCCACCAACTACGTCCCCCGCCTTGCTCTCTTCTCTCCCTCCCCCACCATCGATCGGTAGAGCCTCTCTTCCAAAAGGTCACCGACGAGCAAGGAGACCAAGGAAAAGGACGGGACGATAAGACATTTTCTCTGCTGTTGGAGCAACTCGAGTCTGGATTTGTTCCACGCATCTATCTATCTATCAATCAATCTCATAACGATCGCATAACGAAACGAGACACAACACACACTCACACCGATCCTTGTCGTACCTTGCAAGCTTGCCTTACTCTGATCTGTCCCACCGCATCTCGAGCTTGAACCTTCAGCTAGCACCGTCAACGCCGCCGACGCAGTGTCTCTCGCTTAACCCATCTAGAAGCGACTCGCGCGTTTCATCCCTACTTCAATCTGACTTTCGATCTGCCTCTCCTTCTTCCCAAAACAGGTACAGGGACATAACTATCACCGACCATGGAGAACTACCAAAAGCTGGAAAAGATTGGTGAAGGTACGTGTACTTACTTACTTACTGTACAGACAGGCAAGCCTTGTGATGCTTGCCCTGTAATCTTCACGCCACCGGCTTCGCCCTCCCGAAAACCCAACGCTGACACTTTCCAGGTACCTACGGTGTTGTCTACAAAGCTCGAGACCTTGCCAATGGCGGTCGAATTGTCGCCCTGAAGAAGATCCGCCTCGAAGCTGAAGATGAAGGTGTCCCCAGTACCGCCATCCGCGAAATCTCCCTCCTGAAGGAGATGCGAGATCCCAACATTGTTCGTCTGTTCAATATCGTCCATGCCGATGGTCATAAGCTGTACCTCGTCTTTGAGTTTCTCGACCTCGACCTCAAGAAGTACATGGAGTCTCTCCCCGTGAGCGATGGCGGTCGAGGCAAGGCCCTGCCCGAGGGTTCATCCCCTCACTTGCAGCATCTTGGCCTGGGCGACATGGTTGTTCGAAAGTTCATGTTCCAGCTTTGTGACGGCATCAAGTACTGCCACTCCCACCGTGTTCTCCATCGCGATCTCAAGCCCCAGAACCTCCTGATCGACAAGGAGGGTAACCTCAAGCTCGCTGATTTCGGTCTTGCCCGTGCCTTTGGCGTGCCTCTGCGCACCTATACCCACGAGGTCGTTACTCTGTGGTACCGAGCCCCTGAAATTCTCCTAGGAGGGCGTCAATACTCGACTGGTGTCGATATGTGGTCCGTTGGCTGTATCTTTGCCGAAATGTGTACAAGAAAGCCCCTCTTCCCCGGTGATTCTGAAATCGATGAGATCTTCAAGATCTTCCGGTAAGTGCCAAGATTGTATAGAGCTTCGAATCTCCTCTCGCTGACAATCAAATAGCATCCTCGGCACCCCCACTGAAGAGAACTGGCCTGGCGTCACTTCCTACCCTGACTTCAAGGCATCCTTCCCCAAGTGGCAGCGCGACTACAGCAAGGACCTTTGCAAGGACCTCGATGCCCATGGACTTGAATTGCTTGAGATGCTGTTGGTGTACGACCCTGCTGGGCGGATTTCAGCCAAGGCTGCCTACAATCACCCCTACTTCGAGCCTCTCCTAGCACAAGAGCAAGCATCCGCTCAGGCAAATGGCTACTATCACTAGATGGGATATGGAGCTCCATACCAGATGATGCAGATGCAGATGCAGATGCAGAGGCACTAAAATTCCACCGCCGAATGACGAGCGGGACCAAGGTATTCTCTCTTTCTGAGATACTGTTGGCGCTTCTCCTAGGCCAAGGAGAAGTATGGCATTGATATGGCAACAGCAGCAATGCCCAAGCAACATGGCCGCAGTGATTATCCGCTTACTTGGGCAACAAACAAACAAAACAGACGTTGACTCGCCTGGCCAAGCTTGACCTCGTTTATTGATTGGCCACTCACGAGGCTCACCAGTAATGCTCATGATGACCAACAATATGCGTGACAAACTTGGCCGTCGTGTTGAAAGCCGTTGGCGGCTTGCCCAATCACGAGAGACAACGAGCGGGATGAAGTTGACGTGGCAGAGCAGAACAGAGCTGAGCAGGTGAAAAGCAACGAGTGGGCAACAGCCTGACTTTCAGGCGTTTGGGAGGCGAACGGAAAAACAACATGATAAAACAGGTTCTCTTTGAGCAAGGGCGGCAGACTTGTTATTCACAATGGTTTGGTTTTGGGATGCGCTTTGCAGACATATGGCTCAGCGTGCGGTTTGATATCCGGAGATGCACACCAAGACAGAATAATCTAATTGATAAACAACAACCATGGCTGACCGTGCATGCCATCGTGACCAATGTGTTGTGAGACACCTCTCTGGTCATGTACTTGTTGGACACAGACCAGAAGACGAACAACCGTGATTTGGCCGTGAGATAAGAAATGAGGGAAGACTAACTGCTGGAAGGATTTACAAAGGCCAATTTGGTAGCCCATCGTGACACGGCCCATTCCATTCCATTCCTCGGAAGAGTTTGAGGATATTTACCGACGACTCGGGACGAACGGGGCCCGATATTAGCAGCCGGCCATTACAGTACAATAGACCACGATAACAATGGCATTGTATGTCTCTGATTAATTTATTGGTCTGGATCATCTTGGCATTCTTGCACTGCCACGGAAGAAATGTAGACTAAGGGCCACAATCCAGATGAGATTCTACGGGCGTCTATTCAATATTAGAAGCATAACTAGCGTAACATGACAGATAGACGCCCGTAGTTCGTCCGGCATGTCAAATTAAAGAGCCGCCGGTACTACATACGATATGTACTTATGTAGTTCTATTCTGGTAGCTTGTTTACTTTTGCAGGATCATGTAAGCTCCATGGCATGTTTGAGTGATTAGGCGCTTGACAAGAATAGCGAGCAAGGGTATGTAGCGAAATGGGCGCTTACAGTGTATATAAGCGCCTGAGGAGCGATGAAGGATAGATCCAATGTTGAAGTATCGTGTTTCAGCTGCATTGAAGGATGTATCGAATCATGTGAAACGACTCCCGGTATTTATTGCGGCTATGTTGCATGCAAATACTGCATGTTAATGTTGTTTACGTTGGCGTCGTTTTGTTGTTGGCATCAGATGGGCAAGGTATGGGAGGCAGCCAAGAGAACAGAGACTCTAGAGCCAGTGCATCGATGATGGGCCTTGGAATCGAGGGCCAAGGCCAAGGTAGCTAGTTAATCCAACAGTAAAAAGATCGTGACTCTTAAGAAGCCTCGTTGAGCTACCTATGTCATAATGCATCAAGCTTGGATCCCTACACTGCTGAGATACTAGATCTGGCTTATGATAGCTCTCACCCTATATTCAGGCGATCCTCAGCGGCAGTGCAGCAGCAGCAACAGCAGCAGCTGGACCAGGGGGTCAAACGTTTTAACAGCGGGAAGCGCCAATCCCGCGGGTTGAGCCGAGGCTTCAAAACTGGGGACCAGAGGCAAAGGCAGAGGCAGAGGCAGAGGCAGAGACGGAGGCAGCCCGGAACTCCGCTCCGTTCGAGATTCGCCCGGACCGACCGATCAACCGGGGGCCGAAGAGGGCGAAGGTGAGGGCGAGGGCGAGGGCGAGGAAAGCTTCGGATGCGACCACGGAAGAAGAATCTCAAAGAGGATGAACATTAACACACAATTAGTATCATCATTATTATGATGCTTGGTTTATTTGGTCTTGTCTGGCGTGGTTGGATGACTGGTCGGCTAAGTGTAGATCCAGTATCCAATGCATTGATTGAATACGAGTTGGACCTTGTCTTCACCGCAATATGAGGAGTCATCTTGATGGCCCCGATCACGGATGGATTCAAGGCAGTAACTTTTAGTTTAGTTCAGTCCTACTAGTCTATCTTCCCCGCATCGTCACAAGCAGTGGCCATGGTGTTGGTGTTGATGTTGGGCATGAGCATGAGGGAGGCTAGACAGACTAGACAGACTAGGTAGACTACTACTACTACCTAAAACTAGCCCAACCACGCGGACAAAGTGGCCCAGACCAGGTCATGAGATGGCATTGACCCCTCAGCAGCCACTTTTACTAGGAGAGACCTTGGGAATAAGGCATGAAAGGGCCGAGATAGTGGCTGACTGATCCTTGAGAGTTTATGGGCTTGTTGGGGCCTTGAGATCAAATGATGATGGCTGTCGTGAATATCAGGTTTCCAAGACAAGGTAAGGCAAGGTAAGGTCGAGATGGATATTCGGGGGGGGGGGGCCATGGTACATACTCCGTATAGGTAGTGGAGGACAACCATGACCAACAAATAGAATCAACCACAAAACATACCGCGAATAGCTGCATAATCCGAAACCAGCCAAACGATAATACGGTTTGACCTTGTACTGCAGGGAGGAAGAAAAAGACAAGACAAGACAAGACGGGGAACTGCAGGCCCCGAAAGCGGTCGGTCGGCCGGCCGGTCTCGTACATACCTACCTAGGTACGTGTCGGCGTCGCCACGGTCTACATCCGGAGCATGAGCCACAGTCACTCTGCGTATGTCTGTACGTATCTGCGTATGTAAAACCGACCTCAGCCACATCTACAGAAGGAGCAAAACTCTTTCGCAGCGAGTCAGAGCCACGCGTTTTTGACATGCAGGCGTCAGGGATACATATGCGGGGCTGACCAATCAGCTGGGCCAGATATGAGAGGATCTCGAGGGGCGTGCGACTGTGGCTTCAGTGTGGTTGCTTGCCCATGAATGGATGGCTCAGGGGTCACCTCACCTCACCTCAGGGGCCAGGGGTTAGGGGCTTGATAGTTAGGTACCTACCAGTAGTTAGTGAGTGGACTGTGGACAGCTGTGGGTGACTATCGTGAGAGGATGGATGGATGGATGACTCCCTGTGAACTGTCAGTGGTTGCAGCAGATTCCACGGCTCCAACCAAGATCAACAGCGGTGAGAAAGAGTTTTTTCTTATGTCGTATGTACAATACGTCCGATGAGATGAGTAGATCAATCAGTGACATGACTTTCAGGAACAAGTGAATGCAAACGGTCATGCTAGACTAGAGATCTCGTCACTTGAGGAAAAATAAACTCAATCAGACCACCAGATCTCACGATACACTCAGATGATCACTGCACATCCGATCCTCGATGCCCTCATGGCAGGAGAGACGAATCGACTAAGCTAACTCAATCTCGACTTGGCTGAAGAATCTACGGCGGGCCGACAATTGTATGTATGTACATATGTACATAGCGTATTGTAGGGCTGCTGTGAGCTGTAAGTGAGTGAGTCTTGGTGAGGAAAGGCTAAAAATGGAATGGGGACGAAGATCCTGGTCGAGCTCGATGGGGATCTTGAAGGTCAAGGGGGGCGTTTGCTTCTAGTGCAGGGGGCCTCTTGGTTGGTATGCAGAATTGACCATCGATGCCTTTCTTTTGCGAGTGGCTTCAGTTGATAGTTCTCATACTACCCCGAATGGGCTTATTGACCAGTCTTTCTTCCTTCGTCAGGGCAAGGCCGTAATCATCAGATCAGGTGTTGCTCTGTAAGGATAAAAAGTCTCCCTCGCGTGAGCCATTGACGGTGATGCCCACCCTTCCCTTTTCTTACCTGTGCCTGTGCATTCCTCAAACGGGCTGCTCCCGAGCCAAGCTAGTGGCGTCTGCCGACCGACGGGATCAGTGAAAGCCCTGGTTGGTTGGTGGTTGCATCTCGCAGCACTCACAGGAGAGATGTTGTGCAGGGGGTGCTCTAGTGCTTCTCCTTCAGGCCTAGAGTCTGGGGACTATTTGCATGGACTGAGACAGATGGCAGTTTGATCTTCAAGGACGGACAGACAATGAGCAAAGACGAGGGATGAAACGGTTGATTTGATGGGCTATCGCTTCGAGGCTGGCTGATAGCGTCAGGTGAAGGAGGTCGGTGATTGACGATTATCACCACACGCATCTGTATGTATTGTATCCGTATGTGAGGGAGAGGGATGCCCATGAAGCCCGGAATGCATATGCACGAAATGGGAGGTCCTTCTTGGCCCATCAGTCAGTCACTGCATATTAACCGATAGGACTCGATGAGTCTATTGCGGGATGGCCGCTGTGCATAGTGCTATCCATAGAACGGACAGATTTGAACCCGTGGTTTGATATTATGGATCGCCAAGACCAACCTCGTTCTTGAGGCATTGTTATGCTGGCAATGATTAGTAGTTTTAAGCCAGTCAAACGATTTATCCCATAGATGTTGGGATCTGTGGCTGTCCTCCGAACGCCATCGGCCTCTAGACGAAGCCATCGCGACATAGAAAATATTAAGGCACAACCGGAAACAGAGAAAAAAGAAACGGTCGGTGACGAGATGCAGAGGAATGTGACTCGGTGGTGAACGACGCCCCGTCAATCCGCCATCCTTTCCTCTCCTCTCCTCTCCTCTCCTTTCCGCTACAGTCCCGCTTGTCTAGATCTGAACCCAAGGGTTTGGGTCTGAGTGAAGCGCCACCAAGTCAATTCGAGTCTCACGATTGGGATATGGCTGCGCTTATTTGAAATAGTGACAAGAAAAGGGAAGAGAAAAGTGGTCTGATAAGCTAGTGATGATAAACCTCCAGCTGCATCGTGAAGTGTTATCGTTTGTATGTGCGATAACTTAACTTACACCGCACACAGACCACTTCAACAACGTGGAATTGGACGCATTGGCCTCTCTTTTTGTTCCGGGCAGCTGGGGTAAGATCAAGATACGTACGTATATACAAACAATATGTGCCGGGTAGTTGAAGGTTAGCCGACGGGTGTTTGAAGTGTGCTGAGCTGGCTGTTCGTTTGTGTTTGTGTTTGTGTCTGCGTTACAAGGCAATTACCCTGAAGCGAAGCCAGAGGAAACACAGACAAACGAGAAAGGCTAAAGAGAGGCTAAAGAGAGGCTAAAGAGAGGCTAAAGAGAGGAGCCAAAGTGTCGCAAGTCAGCTCCTCTTGGCGTCTCACATTATTTGCTTCTGCCGTCCAACTTGGCTTGACTTGACTTGACTACCTTAGGTAGGTACTGTACTGTATGGTTTGCGTAGCGTAGATAGTGGCGTAGAGAATGAATCATGTCAGCCAGTGATTCTATCACTTTATCATTTTATGGTTTTTTTTTGACATTTCACCTAATGCAGGGCTTGAATGGGCTGTTTGTACTTGCATACAGCCACACACAGGTACAGTGCAGCGTAGTATCAAAGCAGTGCAGGACTCTTATCACGGAGGAGTACAGTACAGACATAGCCTTTCTGACTGAAACACGTGTGCGATCAACATGCAAAGATACGGTACAGCGTCCTTCTCTTTCGGAGCGAGATTGACCTGTCTCTGTCTCTGTGGTCGTGTCCATGCTGTACGAGTGCTGCAGCTGCACGAGGCGGGACGAGAGAGCCGAAACGCTGTAACCTCAACCGCCACGATTGTACGTCAAGGTCGTTGAGCTGGCAGTTCAAGCGGCCCGCTCGCTGCACGTACAGTACAGTACGGAAGTGTTGATTCATGCCTTGTTGTAAACGGCGGTGCATCTGTTTTGAATGCCTGAGGGTACAGTACATATATGGATGTTCAGGATAAACATATCTACAACCATGTTTGTAACGTGAGTGAGGGGGTTTCTTACTCAGAGCCCTGTAGATCATCCAACTCGTGGTACGCGTTCAAGAGTTGAAGAAATGCAGGGTCCTTTGACTAACTTTAGTTATGTTGATCTTGATCTTTTGGTTGATTGTCATTGTCTTTGCCTCCCCCTCACCAAACACCAGCTACACCAGCCAGCCCCAGTTTTGCATCAGATAGCCCGGTTTCAAGTCAAGTTGCACGTCGACCAATCGTGGGATGCAGAGCCGCCCGAAGAAATGCCCGCAGCCAGTTTCGCGTTGTTTGATGTTTCTTGTGCGGCCAATCACGCACGGACAAGGCAGCCCGGGCCCCTGGCTCCCCTAGCTCCCCCCAGCGTTTAGAGAGATGCAGAGCCTGGGAGATTCTACTGGCCGGAGGAATTTGGACGTTTCTAAAAACTCATACACGCTCTTGCTGGGCGGTTCTGACTTCTGAGTTCATGGGGCCTCGAGATGAGGACGGGCTCTGTCTATGCTGCTTGGTTGGAGGAGGATTCTTCTGTCCTCTGAACGGGCTTAGCTGTGCTTCTATTCGTAGCCAGCCCAGCCCAGCCCAGCGCATCTACAGTACTCACTTTCTGTAGGTAGTAGTAATCCATCGTAATCAAGTAAAGTGAGCCAATGAATTTCACAATCTCGAGACTCTCGCGTAGACAGAGCAGGACCAGGTTATTACTATTAAGATGCCCATTGCTTCCGTTCGTTTCATGTCTCGACTCTTCTTATTATTATCATCACTCTTCATCCCATCCTGATCCGACTCCGACTCCGACTCCACCACCACCACCATCACCACCATCACCTCTTCCCTCACTCACTCTTCCTCGTCCCGTTGCGTCTGGAATTCTTGGGGCCGATCATACATTGAAAAGGAAAAAAGTGTTTGTTCCTCGTTTGCCTCGTCTTGCCACGCCCGTTTCGACCATCCATTCCCGCATACCTCTGGCAGGTACAGCACATCCCATCCCTTGGACAACAATACTTACGTACCTGTCTGGACCTGGAGTCTTGACGATTCTCGCACTCATCGCATCATTAATTCCCCCGCCCACTACCTAACCAACTATCGATCGGTTCGGTTCTCGTTTGTTTGGTGCAGGCTCGCCATCTCAACCCTTCAATTCAATACTCTGCGGAGGTGCAAGCTCTCTCCCTTTGTATGCAATCTTAAAATTCCAGTCCATCCTGACCCTCTGGATTAATCAAGAACCGAATAACCAATATTCCTTCCCTTGTCAAGCCGGTCTTGATATCATCATTTGGTTATATAACTCTTGAACTCTTCTTTCTTTTCCAGAGTCATTCATCTCATCTCATCTCAACTCATCTCATCAGATCTCACCACCATCTTACACCAATAGACCGATCTTGATCTATCGGCCAACCTTGGACATCATCCACTCACGTCACCTATTTCAAATACCTCGACTAGGTATTCATTCATCCTTCACTTTAACCACCATTCCTCCGGTTCACTCCAGAGCACTCAGAGCCTCCCGAGTCTCCCACCCCACAGCTGTCAACTTAAGACTCGCATCTCGCCCAGATCGAGCTTCAAGCCACAGCGACATAAAGTCTAAATCGCTTCATCTTATTCCCGTCCGAGCAGTTCCTGAACGGCTTTGGAAAGGTGTCGATCTTCTTTTTTCCGCTATTCGCTCATCGCCGTGCCAAACGCAGGGCCTCGAACGCCTTATCCCGTACCCGGCGGAAGCAAACAGCTCTCAGCGACATATCACCAGGTATATTCGCGGCTACCGAATCTGGAACTTGACCTTGTCGCTTGCTTTAATTGTTTCTGGCATTTTAATTAATATCAGAATCAATCGAAACAAAGGACCCACGGGACGTTTCTGAAAACAAACGCCTACTATAATCTCGTTGTTCGGTAAAACGAACAAGAAAAAACTGAGACATAGCCAATACCGAGACGGACGCAGCACAGCAACCGGCGAGACATTGTGATATTTGCTACCTGCTACGCCGCATTCTGCAACGCAACGCAACGCAAAGATACGCAGTACAGGGATCATCATTCTATTACTGTTGAGGTTTCTTTTCTTCCCAAGCCACTGTCTGCTCTCTCTCTCTCTCTCTTTCGCCACCCGGAAGTACACACTGCACCTATTCAGGTTTTTGAGTGGCATCTTGCTCTATCAGCCAGCATTTATCCCCCCTCCCGGCCAGACCGCCCCAGCAGCTTGTTACTGGTAGTTGCATTGCTCGCTGCAGTCCACTGAATAACTGGACCTGACCTAGTCTCGAGACATCTCTCCGACCAGAGTCTTCCCCTACGACCCAGTGAGTGACCCCCCCCTGTCTGTCTGAACCCTGCACACCCCAACCCTGCCCAGCCCAGCCC
>JABEEJ010000424.1:0-24268 GCA_013363135.1 Fusarium brevicatenulatum | reverse complement strand
ACAAATCTCAACTGCAAATATGTGTTGTTGATACGGGCGTTCACCAGAACAGCTCGTCAATAGGGTAGCGCGTGGGCTGTTTGACTACCAGGGTCGCCCTTGTCATTGATCCCTGACATGGTGGGAGATTGTGGAGGCCATTGTTAACCAGGAAATTGCGCTACTGATGCGTATTTCAAGATGGATGGTCTTTCAGAAAGAGAGTGGAGTACACGGGTTGGAGAGAGGCCAGAGAACATATTTCGAAGGCTGTGAATCACAGGCTGAACTGAGACACTTGACATTCAGTGTTTTACGTCCCTTAGCCCGGTGTCTTCATACGGAGTAGAGCTTGGCGAATGGCTTCTGATACTCTTTGCAGAGTCATTTAGTCTCTATAGATCAAGACGATTCACCCTCCGTGGTCTAGGTGATTCTATACCCGTGTGGTAGAACTCTACTCAATTTTAGAAAGCCAAGGGAATGAAATGAGGTTAGATTTCTAGGAGGAGCAAGATTCAAGATTATCTAAGACGGGCAGTCATATTCCCAGAGCACGTTTCACTCTTTTGATCGTCAATGGATATCGTGATACACCGTGACCTTGCTGTGCCTTGAAATGCCAGCTCTCCGCTCTCCATTTTCACCAGTCGTCGAATCCCTTAGTTGAAAGGGGGATCAGGAGTCGGGTACGGGAGACCCTGGCCGAGACAATATTGATACATTTCGTATTCAGTCATGCATGCCTGGCAGTTGGTCCAGACGGTGTTGTAATTGAAGTATTCCACATTAGGCTGTGGATGGGTTCCGTGGCCACCACTACGACGTTCCCGGCATACTTGGAACTCATCATGATTTCCGGTATGCGCACCACATCGGCTGCAGTACAGTGTGATATGGTATACAGTACACATAATTGCGGTTCGCACAGTAAGCTCTACCGATTGAAAGTAGATCAAGGATTGATTAGAGAGTATGATGTATATTGGGGTGGTCAGTTGTTGATAGAGGGGAAAGTAAACTGTTGGTTGAGAAGAATGGAAAAGGTCAAGAGAATCCTAGAAGCTCAAAATCAATATAAAGTAGCATTCCCAAGCTTTCACTGTCATTCTGAGATGATGATTTAAACTGCCAGTGTCAGAGACAGTGACTGATATCATAATATGGCTGACAGATGCTGCCAGTGCCAGCACTGAAGAGGAAGAGGAGCGGCTGTTGAGATAAGCATCGGCTCTTTCTATCTACAGGAGTACGTAAAACATCAAGAACTTCACTGGCCTAGTACAGTAACCCCTTACTCACTAAAGGGTCTCAACAGCGTTCTCCGGCGATATAAAACAAACTGTAGAGGGTCAGCGTCTTGCGCTCAAGCAACTAGGGGTATTTGATTGCCCCAATTTGCTTGTCTATTCACAGATCGACCCAGAGATCGTAGCCAGATAAATCGCGTGACCCATCACGAATTTGAGCTTGGCATATGCTGCATGCACGAGATCCTGAACCCAACAAACAGCTGTCCAATGCTGTCTAACAGGTCGATACACCCCGCACAGTCTGAAGGGACAACTCTATCAACCACACCAACCTCTACCATACGCTTCTGGTACGACATTCAGTCCTGTTCAATGGCTGAGACAGCAAAACAAGTCTCCTGAGGGACCAACCCAGACATCGTTTGCACATTCATCAGACATACGAACAAATCATGATAGACAATGTTATTCAGCTGTAGCATTGTCGCAAGCGAACAAGAATAAAAAGGAACTTGTCATGGGTGATTTGATGCTCACATGAACAGACATCAGTTTTCCCAAGAACTTAATCACCAGATTCGTCCTGCTCGAGTCCTGGCCATGAGCAGCTTGCCGCTGCCCAGTAAGCCGCTACTCACTTTACCAACTGTTCTCCCTGCGCTACTAACGCCGTCGCCAGCTGCTAGGGGAGCCCTGGTGGCCTCAGGCTCTTTGGCTGTGTCTCCTGAAACGACGTCCCTAGCTTCACTCTCACTGATTCTGGCGAAAACAATGCTGTCTCTCAAAATGAGCTCGGGCAATGGCTTCTACCCGATCAAAGCCCTGGAAGAGGACTGAAGAGGAGTTGACATTACTCTATGATACAAATTGTCTTTCAATCAACCTCCGCGGCGACAAATTGTTTGACCAGGCACAGCTACGTGAACCTAGACCTTCGAATCCACACATAGATCTAAACGTCGCGACAGCTGGCGACTCTTCAGGTAGCACTGCGTTTGAAAAAGGTCAGAGAGCTGTTGCAACGGGTTGAATTATGCTGCGGATATGGAATCACTATTGTCGGAACGTTTCACCGGGCCTGACTAGTGCTGCTAGGTGCCTATGCCGTCCCACCACAACCGGCACTGCAGCTTCCGGAATGATGCCTCCCACGATATGAAATGGCAAGACAGTGCGGGTAGGGAGTTTGCATTTACTGGATAGACCCAAGACTAGCGAGTTATCAAAGCACTTGTGTCGATTACAACACCGACAAGCCTCTCAATCAAGGTTCTCGATTTCCCGATACACAGCAATTCGCCCCGAATGCTCGATCTCAGACGTGTCGCTCAGCGGATTAATGAAGTGATGGACGAGAAGTACGAGCGCATCATGAAGACCTCAGCCGATGCTGAGCTAAAGGCTGAGTCTGAGAGCGTCCGAGATCCCAAACGGAAGTTGCCCAGATTGTTAACTACTTAGTCGCGGAGACATTGGAACTGCTACCTACCCATGAGCCGCCTTGGTTCCTCTTTGATCAGCATAGGAGGTGTTGATATTATCGGTAGGCAGATCGCGGCCCTCTGCTAAAGGCGAGGGAGCTCCTTGCACATCTAGGTCCCAGTCAAGGATGCCAATATTATGGCGATGAGAGCAAGATCTGTCAGCTCAGAATCTTGTGTTAATACAACTGATAAATGAGACTAAGAGAATGAGACTGACGCCTTCCCCCCTTTTTCTTTTGAATAAAACAAAACTATAGCCTTTATTTTCTATACGGTGAAAGTTCAAGCTACATTTATTTGTAACATCCTCGACCGGTTCAGTAATCAGTTATCGCTTCGAAACGGGGCGATCAACCTGGCTCGTACCCTTTGTGACTTGGGATCGAATTGGCTGGAAGTCTAGACCCATACTTGTGCTAGTCAGTATACCCTCCAACCTCGTCCAAGAACTTATAGTATCTCGGCCCCTTGACGATCCTCCATCTCTTTCCAAATAGGTAAAGAGGAATAGCGGCAAGGACCGAAAACAATACCATGACACCAAAGCAGGTCATGGTCCAGCCGTAGCCAGCGGCTTCAATAAACGGCTGGACAGAATACGAGATAGCGAAATTAACCATTGAGGAGCACATGGCCAGTACGACCACTAGCTCTCCAGATATCTGGGATCGTTAGTCTTCTTCTTAAAGTAGGATCGGCTAAGGAATTTACTCCTGGGAAACAGTCCATTGCGTATGCAGTGGCAATCGTGCAAGCTCCAACCTGATGTGAGATCATCGCTCCGATACCGATGGCAATGGCGATCCAGTGTGTTTCCGTCTGAGCACCCCAGCCATAGAGCATGTACCCAACTGCAGCGAAGACGAAGCAAGGAAGGAGCGTGTAGAGACGCATCTCAGTTTCTTTGACACCACCATTTCGTCGAGCCAACGCAAGGACGACTTGGTCGCTTAGGACACCGATACCCCAACCAATGATGTCTCCCACTAAGGCGGCAAAGCAGACAAGACCCGTATTGGTGGTACTGAAGTTGTAAGGTGGCTCTGTCAAGATCTCGGAGATGGTGTTGAAGGAGACGATTCCAGCAGTGGCTCCGAAGGCATAGATGAACGCGGCCTAGGCTTGTTGATCAGTGACGAACATTGTCGACGGGAGAAATACTTACGATGACGACGTTTGGAAAACCCCAGAGAAAGAAGGGACGGCGAAAATATTGCCAGAAAGTTGTTTTGTTCTGGGGATATCTCACCCACGGCTTCAGAATCTGTTTATAAGATCGCTTGGGGAAGTCATCGATCATGCCGTTAGCCTGGCTCGGAACTGGCCTGAGCTCCAGCTTCTTTCTCCCAGTAGACTTCTCCAGTTCCTCTTCATCCTTCTGGGAGGGAACAGGGGTCGCCTGAACCGCAGCGAATAGGAAGCGAGGAAAGAGTGTTTCCTCAAAGGTGAACGTGAAGGCAATCAGCACAAACGCGAAAATGAAGCCGACGATATTCTGTGACCATCTCCATCCGACGGTGTCGGACATGCTGCCACCAGAGATAAGGCCTAGACTGCCATGATGTTAGTATAGAGTCCCCATTAATGGTGATCACCGCTGGTTTTACATGGATCCAAGCTGTTGCGCAAAGAGATAAACTGAGAGCATGCGACCACGCTCGTGAACAAAGAACATGTCGAAGATCTACACATCAAGTCAGTGACATTGCCAGAGATTGACACTGATTGACCCCCTACGGTAAGTTGAATGATGGCTTGATACGCAGATGTCCCGATTCCATTCACGATCATTTTAAGCATCCATTGAACTGTTCCCTCAATTGCAGCGAGCCAAAAGCCAGTTGCGAGGCAGAGGCATGTTGTCGCGAGGAAGACAAGCTTTCTGCCTAGGATGTTGGCAGTGGGCATCCACCAGATATTGACGAAGCCCTGGATCTAGTGAGCAGCGGGGATAGTGAGGGGACGAGATCCGACATACCAGAAGAAGATAGTTCAAGGCGCTGCCCCCGTTCATGTTTGTCAGAGAGACACCTGTGTCTTTACTGACAGTAGTCCAAGCGGCTATTGTCTTATCAGCAACGTTAGTTGAGGAGGGGTCTGCAACACTAACCACCGAGTGTGTTTTCACCAAAGGAAAAGGCGCAAGCGTAGAGTGCTACTAGAAGCAATTGGTAGTATTTCTTTCGCTTCGACCAAGTCTGTAAGACCGTCAGTAACGTATGAAAAGCGTCCTCAACGCGACTCACGAGCGGATCCCTTCCACAGCTTGTTGGCTGCGGAATGAGAACAATGTCAGACTGTCCGACATGATCGCTATTATATAGCTTCTGATTGACTTTGACTCCTATTAGCTATATTTCAAGGCCAGAATGAATGTGCTTGCATACTGTCGATGAGTTGTTCAGTTCCTGGAACTGCTTCACGATCGATTTGTAGAGCCATGCTTGAGAATTCAATGTTCAGTCAATCTTCGATGACTTGTTGGAGAAGATAAATTAAAAGGCGCCAAGAGGGTGGTTTATATGCTTCAGCAGTGATACCTGTCGGTTGCAATTTCCGGAATGTTCATTCCGAGATGGCTTATCAGTTGGTTGGTTGTTGATAGTAGCTCGACTACAACCGTGAAGGTCCAAGCGAGGGAGGCAGATCGCCTGATAACAGTCACATCTGATAGTCGCCGAAAAGCGCCTATCTAGAATCTGGGGTAACGATTAGTGAAGACGAAGGGCGTGTTAATCTCCATCTTTGCCCCGGATTTACGATGGAGTCTGATCCTTCGAAGTTCACTAGTCTTTCGCGAGCGTAGTCCGCTGACAAGATGGCCATTCTCATGTAATAGCGCGATGGGGAATGCAAAAGACTTGGATAGCGGGACATCGAATTGGGAAACGTGCAACTTACCTTCTAAAAGCAGTAAGATAGAGGTCAATCTTAAGATGAGGTTGCTATCGCTCATGACGGATCATCGATGTCAGGCCCCGTGTTCGGCTGGACCTTCCCTGGGTACACTAAAGCACGAAGCGCTTATCTCGATGGCTATCTCAAATACCTTATCACAGCCATGCTGCGATTCCACCTCAACGCCATATGTCTCTTGAATTGTTAGTTGTTCCACCTCAAGCCGCTATCTGATTGATTCCGAATCTTGCATTTTGCGAATGCCAGGAGTTGCAGACGGCAATATCAGCTCCAAGTGCAGAAATTACCGCATGTTCAAGTCCTGCATAAAGCTGCGATTATGTACAATGTCACAGAGGCAAGAGAGTGGCACTAAGTCTGACAGATAATCAAAGAGATCGTATTATATACTATGAAGTTCGACATCATGGATCCAAAGGATATGACCGGCAGATCATGAGTGCCGTATCTCAATGCACTGAAAATGGAGTCCTGTGCTTTCGAGCAATCGCCAACGCAGAAGGATCGTGTTAGACTTAGCACTTGCCCTTCTTAAAAGTAGTCCTATAAAACGTTAGTATATCTCATATTGGTAAATATCAGCAGGAAATCTTACTCTGTGTGCCAGCTCTTCATGCGTCCCTGACCTCCCTCAGGGCACTTGGAGATGGGAAGTGAAAGATATCGTTCACACACCGTTGAGTGAAGAGCCTGTCGAATTCCCCACTCATTGTAGATCTCAAAGACGAACTTGCCATCACCCGACGGCGCGTCAACGCACTTGGTCCTCTTCTCACCAATGTTGTAAATGCCTTGCGCACCATTGCTGCACCACTCAGTAGCAGCCTTCGCAGCAGCAACCTTGTTACTTCCCCAAGGAAGAATATTCAAGCCGCCGTAACAAGCCGCAATCTCGGGGTACTCAAAGCCAATGGTGCGAACACACACATTGGCGTCGGCCCAGAGGCTAAGACAGTCATTGCCGACGGTGGGGTTCCATTCCTTGAACTGGTCAAAGGAGATGCCGAACTGGGCGGAGATCTTGAGGCAGTTGTCGCCGGGCTTGACGTAGTAGAAGACGTCGCAGTTGTCGACCATGCCGGGTTGGATGGGGAGGGGAGTGGTGATGCCGTTGTCGCCCTTGATGGACTCAATGGCTGTGGCCTTCTTTGCTGTAGCGCTGGGACCGGCGGCGAGGACACCTGCGCTGGTAGAGAGGAGGGTGGTGATGGTAGTGAACTTCATTTTGACGGTCAAGTTGTTGATATTAAACTCGTTATATGCTTGTTCCTTGAATGACTGAATGAGCTTGGGTATCTATCTACTGACCACGGAAATTTCTTCGCTTTATATAGATTTTTATCTTGAGTATGACCCTCCGATTCAACCTCGCCGAGCAAAAAATATCTCTCAAAGCCTTCGGAGTATACCCATTGCCATCCCATTTTCACAGCACTAATGCAGGACAAATTAGGCTGCTGCCGCCCGCGCCAACAAAAAGTCCCCTGAAAATCACATTCTCACCAATAACGACCATCGCCAAGGTGAGGTTGGTTCGTTTGTAGAAATAACCGAACGTCTTGGCATGAGGCACAGAGCGGCACAGGTGGATCGGTCGAATACTTCCGCGTCCCGGATGACTCGAAAAGTCGTATCATTAGAGCCCTATGAGGCCTAAGGCTGACACCCGAGGGTCCGGAGAATTCTTTCACGATGTGGAGTAGAAGTGTTTTTGCGGTGTGAAAGGAATAATGCTACGGTTGTAACCCCACTAGGGTCGGGGATTGCCTGGTTGGGAAGGCAGTGCGAGGTTTTTGGTATGCTACGTTGTATTGAAGGTAAGCTTCTATTCAGCCGCAGACTAGTTTGTGAAAAATAATCCTTAGAGCTGCAATTAATCTCGTATTGAATATATATAATAGCACTTATGGACCCTAAGCCAATAAGACAACACACGTGTGTCGCCAGCGTAAGATCGTGACCTTCAACATTCGGTCAGCCGTTCAGGAAAATCCACGACACTAGTCAATGTTACCATGTAGGCTAATCCTCCTTCACGATCTCTGAACTCCGAAGAGCATGATATTCAGCCGTCGGTCGAGTGCCCTCCAACGTCTGAACAGCCGCCAGTCGTCGAGCGTTCAGAAGATCCAGATTGATTTGAGGTCCCGTGAAGGATCCCTTTTTCGTTGTGAACCATAGAGCTATGACAAACACCACCAATCCGGTGAAGACGACGGAGACATAGCTCATGTTCTCAGGTGTGACGGGCATGGTCGTTGGGAAACAGTACAGGATATCGAGAAATACTACCCATGCGACTGAGATGCCATTTATGGCAGCGCCGTATCTACCGAGACTAAAGTACCGAAGTGGCAAGACTCGATCGCGTCCTCGGTATAGGAGAACAGCTTGAGGAATGACGCAAGACGTTTGGAGAAAAATGATGGCGGCGCTGACCATGGCTGAGAATGCGGTTGACGAACCGAGGAAAATGAGACCGTATAGCTGAAAGAAAAGGTGAGTGAGACAAAGAAACATAGTGGATAGACTTATACTAACAGTAATGAAGACAGAAGAAAGAAGAAGTGCGTTGACAGGGACTTGAAATCGTGAATGGACGCGGCCCCAAAACTGTGAGTATGGCAGGGCGCCGTCACGCGAGACGGCCCAGAGCGTACGTGACGAGGTTGTGGCTACAGGATCAGTACAGGCTTTATCTCTGGAGATAAACTTACCGTTGGCGACAAGATTGGCGAAGAAACAAAACGCAAACAGTGACATCAGCACTGATGCAGCAGGCCGAGACCCGGTGCCCTGATAGTAAATCTCAAACAGCGGCAACCCAGTCGTCGTGTTGAGTACGGCAGACAGATCAGAGATCGCATACATAAGAGCCGTTGCAAAAGGAAATGCGGTCAGTAAGCCCATGAGTAGCGGATATATCATCACCTTAGGCACATTCTTGGCTGGATTGGGTATCTCTTCACAAAGATGAGCTCCGCAATCACTGCCTAGAAATGCATAGACAGCATTACCCACTGCCAGCATGAATGCAAACCCGTCACTGGACCAGCCAGTTCGGTTGGTAGTATCGGTGAAGATAAATTCAGCTGACGCATGGTCTTTCGTTACGACAAAGAGCGTTATCGTAGTCGCGCTGAGCGTCAGGACTGACAAGATGAAGACCATCTTGTTGAAAAGAGGGATCCACTGCGCCGTGAAGATATTGGCGGCTGTGGCGATCCATATTAGAGCGACGTATATCAGATATTGGTGCCATCGCTTTTGATCCCAATCTGGACGCCATGCGCCGATGATATCGAGGATCATGGATGATACGAAGTTGGACACTGAGCTTGAGGCAAGCCACCAGCCAATAACACTCATCCAACCATTTCTGTCAAACAAGTCAGTATCCCAACGTTGCCTAACTAAATCTTGGTACTGACAGATAGGATGCGAAAGGCTTGTAGTCGTCCCTCGCAACCATAAAAGACCAATAATACTGCGCGCCAGCGACAGGATATGCGGATGCGAGTTCCGCCATACCCAGCGACACGATAGTAGTCATCACGCCAGCAATAGGTAACGACCATAAAGTTCCAGCTGAAGACGCCTCGGTTAGACTGATTCCGATTGAAGAGCCTGTTCCGAGCCAGGTACAGGTCAAAGTGAATGACAGTGCACCCAAAGACCAGAGCGAGAAGCGGCGCGGCATGGCTTGCACGTAGCCAGCGGCTTCTAGTTCCAGGGTATCGTCATTGCTGCCTGTACTTGATGAGGCACGCGACATTTTGTCGGTTTGTGATACGAGAGACAACGGATGCTTTACCGTCGGGTGAAAACCCAGCGACGGCAGCTACGGCGAAAAGGTCCCTACTGCCAAGGTTTACGCGAGGGAGTCACACTGTAATGCCAACACTTCAAGCCGAGTTTTGTGAAGTGGAGGATCGCGATAGAGCACGGGAAAGAGAATGGAAACTGGGAGATCTGAACCCCCTCATCTTGATGCGCTGTCGATCACGAGGCAATGTCTCACTTGAGTTGCACAAGATGTCCGAGCGACACCCAATGAGAGCCTCAAGAGGAGCTGAGTTGTGCAGATAGATAAGAGATTAGGAGTTATGCTTATATGCAGCTATAACCAAGTTTTCATAAGCAAGTTTCTCAGCTCGCGTGACGTAGCCAGTCACAAATACTATGTGGTGCCGATCTTGCAATATCTGGTGAATAAAGAAGCTCGATTGCGTAAGAATAATCTCAAGATAAAAGCGACAACTTAGTACGGATAGTAGCCTCCCCCAGGATATCCAATCCAGCCACGCAAAAGACCGTTCAGAATCGGGAAAATGATTGATATAGCAGATACAGTTCCAATAGCCGACCCAGAGATACAAAAGTCGCCATTCATGACAGCATAGTCAAAGCCTATTAGCCTCATTAGCATTCGATCCCCTCGGCATGATTGGTGGTCTTACCGATCCAGAGGACCCAAGCAGACACGAAAGCGCCAGTGCAAGGAATCATAGCCAAAAGACCGAGACGTCTTTTGAGAAAGCGGCGTTTCCAAAGCATGGAGATACCAACAAACAGAAGGATCGCACCGCATGCGACAAGGCTACTCGACCCGCTGCGCAGGAAGAGATTGGCATCAACATTCGTACCCATCGCATAATTATCGTACATGCCATATGTATCACAACCATCAGGCATCTCCCCAAAACCGCTGACCCTCAAGAACATGAGTGCGCCAGGAAGGGCCAAGACACCCAACACACAGTCTTGGAAGAGTACATCGGTGGCTGTATCGGTGAGAGGTTCATAGAAGCAAGCTGATAACATGACGACAACCCACCCAACGCGAGGCTTGGTCAAGTAAAACATGATGAGCGGTCCGATACTGACATTCAGCCCGGATGCTTTGACAGCCACGGCGCTAACGACGCATTGTACCACCGTCATGGCGATAGTCGCCAGAGTGTTGTACGGCGTCCATGATAGAGCCTCTTTCGGGGATCCGTTGAGATGGTTATAATCCCAGAATTTGAGCTTATTTCTTGCTTTGCGATTACCAAGGGTGAGGTGCGTGACTATCGCCGAGAGATGATTGACGATGAAGGGTAGGAGGATGAGAATAGTGGCATTGCAGTCTTTGCGGGGGAGCGAGCTGAGTCCAGTCGGGACTTGACAATTAGGTGCATTTTCATCGCCGTAAACCATTTTGACAGTAAGGAATTGAACTTGAGTAACGTTTCACAGAATGCGGCTTTGTTGAACACGTCTTGGATTTAAATCTGTTTATAAGTCGCACGACTACAGACACTAATCTGTTCAGCGCGACATGCTCCCATTCAGCCCTGCGAACAAAACGCCAGTGCATATCGCAGCATATGATCATTTACCCCAAGCGCAAGGCCTGGATGCAGCCAATATTGACGCCAGGTCGTCTGTCGCTGATGATGATTCGTTGGGTGGTGATAGTCGTGGTGCCAAGAAGCGCCATACTTACAGGGGTAGGCAGAGCTGAAAATTAGGGGTTGACGATGTTGCATTCAGCCGCTTCTTAAACTGATTAAGCCTGTTAATTGGAGACTTTGAGCAGGGGCCTCGTGAGAAGTGGCAGGCCTTCTGGTTCTGCTCGGTCTGGATGCTGCTCAGCGTTGCATTGAAGAGATAAGTGATTTAATAGTGGTCTGAACGTGGCAACCTTGATGAAGACCCTCCAGCACCTGGCTGTTAGTCCGCTTCAGCGTATGTCACCGAGATCTTAACATGTCCCGGTTTCGGAGAGATGGTCCCCAGCATCGGCACTTTATCATTCACCTCCGGAAACGGCTGACTCTCGCAACGCCCAATAGACTGAATCTCATACCGCGTGACAAGGGTCGCGAGATAAACCGAAGCCGTGCTGAGAGTCATCCCAGGACATAACGTCGTATCTCCGCCGAATAGTTTGTACTCTCTCGCCGAGTATAACTTTGGTTTATCAATGAACCTGCCCATATCAAAGCGTTGCGGATTCTCACTCCAGTGTTTCTTATCGAGATGGAGTTGTCGGCAGGGCATCATTACATCATTGCCAGTTTTGAGCCGGAGGCCCGCGATTATTGTGTGAGTGTCTTGGACCAGACACCGAAAGCCAGATGAGCCGCTGTGGATTGACGTTGTCTCGTAGTATGTCGCGTTCAGCTTTGGACAGTCTTTGAGCTATTCTACGTCATCTTGGTGGTGAATACTCTTCTTGGGAGCCGGGGCGACCTCTCTTTGGTTGTCCTCCATGAGATGAGAGGTGCAAAGACTTCGAGCTAGGAGCCAGAACGCAAGAACAGATGAATTTCCATTGATACTGCACAATTCCAGTTTGAGGTTTAATAATTACGACTAGTATAACTTGTAGAGAACAGCAGAGATATATCCATTGCTTATCCGGAGCTTTCGCATCTCGTCCTCAGCCTTTGTCACAGACGGAAACTCACCTTCAGTCCTGCGGCAGCTCAAAACACCACTCTTGAGAATCGATACCAGCGTCTTTAGAGTCTTAATCCGATCTCTATCTCGGATATTGGCACAGTAGCTTCCATTCTTCCATGTCTGGAAATTGAACGTGCGAAAGTCATCGATACTTTTGACAAGAGCAGTGCTGAAGAAACTCTTTATAGAATCCTTGGCTACAGTGTCGCTCGTCCATTCAGACGCGTCCTTCTCATTGCTTTTTCGCTTTTTGAGAGGGCTGCGACGTTGCATGGTTCTGTCGCGTTCTAATATGAGTCCAGCGTGGAATTTTCGGGATGGTATTTTGATCATGTCTGGGCGTAGCAGATGCACGATGTAGGGATAGACTATCAGGTCTATCAACCAAAAGCAAGACTCTAATAAACTCAATTCAGGCACTATTCTGACCCTTCGATCCAACTGTGCAGGGCAGAGACCCTAGATTAAGCGCAGATGGCTGATATTGACTCCATTCACACTGACTCCCCACACACAATCGCTCAAAATTTGGTGAAGTCACATGAGTGGAGTAATCGAAACTTGAAATTGTGCACGGGTGATTCTAGCAGCTTAAGGCACAAAGGTTTGATTGGCATTGGTACAGGTGGCTATTCACCGACAACGTTCATTAGATACAAGTAAATTGAAACTAAAGCCGAGGTTTGCTTCGCCAAAAGGCTACGTACGAGGCGCGTGATGTAAGCCATCAGGTGACAGGTAGCCGTAAGAAAGCCTCATAATTGAATTGTGGTATGAGGCCCTTCTAAGGACATCCGTTTGCTGAAATTTGTGTCCTCATCGGACACTAATTGTCCTTTCACACATGGAACTTAACCAAAGTTCTATCTTCCTGGACATCTACTCCCCCCTCTATGATGTATCATTTTATTCCTTGGGCAATTGTGTTGGGTAGCTGGTATACGGCTTGAACTGACTTTTTAAGAGTCTTGTTTTGAGTTGATAGTCCCCACAGCTGATGGTTCACATCACGCGCCTCACACGCGTATCAATTTATTCTTTCTTACTTTTCTCCTCTTACTTCTACAGTACACCAACATCTCAGCAATACCATCACTCAGCTCTGAACAGCCACACGACTTCATCATGGCTTTGGCATTCGCTATAATCTATATCTTGGTCGTCGGACTCGGCATCCTCAGCAGCTACGACAATGGCATTTTCAATGAGTTCGTAGAAGAGGTCCACAACATGGGTATGTAAGCAAGTCCAACTTGGCGACAAATCTTGACGCGCAGAAGATCACTGGAATCTTCCAGAAACAGATGACGAGGATTGGGACTCCGACGAAGAAGATGATGAAGATGACGATGAGGATGAATCGGGTAAGTATCCTTCCTCGTGTGAATCTAGGTATATATACTAACCAACTATGCACAGATGACGACGGCCATTCTTCTGGGGCAGTCAGCCAGCAAACTGGGAACTCCGATAAAGCCATATCCAGTAAATGAAGCATTTCAGACCCGAAAGCATTATTCAACAATAGCAGTGCAGGTAAACTTGGAAGCCTCTCCTACATTTCAAATGCTAACAATCTTTATAGATCCAACTTGAACCAAAGGTTCAGCGGTAATGCTCACTCTTCTGGCGCTGGGCTCCAGCTTTGACAACTTTGCCTCGGGTGCAAGCCTGGTAATGTCTGCAAGCCTCATTCATATGGCCAGAACAAAATGTTTAGGCAGTCTTTAATTCGACCGTCAAGGATCGTGGCCATGGGTTGTTGTTTTTCTTACGCGACTACATTAAGTCACTCATATCTACTGAATCTGTACCATTTTACTTTGAACCACCATCTCAGATTAGCTCAGGCAGCTAATAAGACTCCATTCAAAGGTAGAACCCCCATCTGTCAATCTCCATCAGTATACTCTCTGTGAATATCGAGGTAAACATAAAAATATGGAGTTGGTGATTAGAATGGATAAGATCTTCATGTTGCATCGAAACTCTCATGGCCCATTCACAATGTCACCTCCTCCCCACACAACACTTCACCCATGCATGAAATAGGTGGGGGAGCCAGGCAATGCGAGATAAATAATTTGACCGCCATCTGAGTTTTCTTCTGTCACAAACCATTTTACCTTTCTGCATGCAGTCAGCCTGAGACCAACAGATTCTCACCTGTCAGATCTCTTGGCCTTTTTCGCTTATCCTCACGATGTCTTCGCCAAAATCTCCCGACAAGTCCCCTCGGTCTCCGCCTGAGGCTGCTGAAACCCCCGCGCGAGATGAATTCATTCAGCCTGTCAGTTCATAACCTTTTGTGTAGTTTCTACTACCCTGCTGATGTACTCTTTCAGGATACTGATTCTGACTCTGCGTATTCTTTGGCGTAAGATGGCATGCACTGACACCGGGGTAGGCTTCGCTAATATGGGCCAGAACGGATATCAGTGATACTGAGTCCCTGCGTTCGTCTATTTTGAACTACAAGTGGGTTCATGGTAGACGCTTCCATGCATATGGCGATGGAACCTACTGGTGAGCTCCCAGAATCCACAAACTGTTTGCAATGCTCATAAAATTAGGGGAGCGAATGATGATCGTCAGCAAGAGGCCGAAGATTTGATGCAAGTCTCACTTCTAAACAGTTTTGGTCTCATTCTTTCTAACTAAAGTCAGCCATGAGCTATTTCGGGCAGTGCTCGACGGCAAGTTGTATGAAGCTCCGATCGGCAAGAATCCGCAGGTTTGTCGCTACCTACCCAGTTCCATCTCATTGACTGATTATCGTAGAATGTACTTGATGTCGGTTGCGGCACTGGCATTTGGGCCATGTGAGTCACCGTCACACTGCGGCAGTGCTTCGAGTACACTAATGGTATCAGTGACATGGCAGACCTTCACCCATCGGCTGAAGTCATTGGTGTTGATCTCTCGCCCATCCAACCAAACTTCATCCCACCCAACTGCAGATTCGAAGTTGATGATATTAACAAAGAATGGACATTTCCCGAAAACAAGTTCGACTTTATTCACATCCGCTACATGACAGGAACGGTCCCAGATTGGACTGAACTTCTCAAGAAAGCCCAGAGGTATACTACACCATTCGCCCCTTCTTTACAGAGCTCTTCTAATATGGCTATAGGCACCTCAAGCCAGGTGGCTGGATCGAGCACGTTGAGCTCTGGGGAGACGCCAGAGCTGACGATGACACCATGAGCCCCGAATCTCCGCTCAAAACTTGGGTCAAAATCTTTAATCAAGTAGCAGAAAAAGTCGGCAACCCGTTCTTCTGGAATCCCGCTGAAGAATTCGAGAAAGCCGGTTTGAAGAATATCACCGAGAAGAAGGTCAAAGTACCTATTGGTACTTGGGCGAAAGACAAGGATCTCAAGCAGTGGGGTGCATGGAACCGACAGTTCCTGCTACAAGGGTTGGAAGGTTTTTCTATCCGCAGCCTGACAGAGCTTCTGGGAGTATGTTTCTTGGTTATTATTATGTTGTGAATGAACTGACATGGGAAACTCCAGTGGGAGTACGAGAAAGCGCAGGTCTTTCTGGTAGAGATGCGTAAAGAGCTTCTGAATCCAAAGCTTCACTCATACGTGTTGGTGTACGTTTTTGATACCCTCAAAATGTAATTTGTTGAGGCTAACATATCTTTACAGAACTACCGTATACGGTCAAAAGCCCGAGGAATAAGACAAGGGGTCTCGAGAGGTTGATGACACTGTCAGTTATGAGGTAGTACCAAGTTTGTCAAGACTATGTCTAGTTACTGTTTTTCTGCATCAACATGACCTGCGACTATAATAATAGTGCTGCTTGTCACGATTCCAGAACTCCACCACAGTTTGGTTCCATTGGTTAAGATCTCAGCCTGCCCAGTCGGCCAATATTGCAACTTAGCCGTCTCCAAAGCCTACAAAGTAAAGTGGGCCGATTCTTCTCTTGGGACGGGAGCTTCTTCTGAATCTTCCGTCTCGTGGCACTCTCATGTGGAGGATTTGTAATGTAGGCATCAGCTGGAGTCCTCAATTCTCCCGTTGCCTCTGACTCCAAAGCACGAGTGGCTCGTTCTCTTTGAGGCAGAGTTTCTTCCCGCTCCTCAGTTTCATGACCCTTCCTTGATCCAATGCCTCGACTATCATCCCCGCAATGTTGCTTCTCCTGAGCTACCAACCTACAGGTGCTGTCCCAAAAGCTAGGCCTGTCCTTTTGACAGAACCAATTGACCTTTTGTGGCCACTGATCAAACTGATCTTCTTTGCCTACATAGCTATTGCGGCATGCGCCGATATTACACGTCTCAGGCACGCCGGCAGGTCCATTGTATACGTATGACTCCCTGTCGATAGCATGAAACCAGTCGTGAGGCGCACAGCTCAAGCCCCGATTCGAGAAGCGTATCTTCCGATGGTAGTGGACAACAATGCAGCTCTTGTCGTATTTGCAGTGACCGCATGCTATCCTTTCAGGGCCTAGAAGAGCCAGGTTATGTTGGCGATGGCGATTCAAGAAGCCCCAGCCACCGCGGAGCCTGACAAGGTCTACTTCTGAAGGCAATGCCTCGGAGCGATCGAATTCGGATATTGCGTTCCATTCAGGTAACGTATTGGGACCACGTTGTGGTAGGTACAGGTGTCCTCCTTTCTGTCTGATCTTTCTGAGTGAGTCGTTGAGCTTATGTCGGTGGAGATAGCCACTTGGGTGGAGCGTAGATCGATCACTACCCGAATGCCCTCGCCATAGGATATGTAGCATCACCCCACTGCCTCCAGGGTTTGTGGCAAATACACTCGGTGTCTGATCGGTGTACTCGGAGTTGTCGCTACATGGTACCTTGTGATCTGGATGATTGCAGCTCGTCACGAATACCAACCTGTCTTCGGGCATCTCGTTTGGCAGAAGAAGCTTTATATCGGCTCGGTTGAGCTTTTTGTGCTCGCAAATTCGGATGTATCCTTCGTTTGCAATGCAGACGCGCCCACTCGACAGCTTCGCCTGGTCTTGGGAAAAGCACAAGGGAGGGTGATCCATCTCGCAGGAATGGCAATGAAGGAGCTCTTCACAATTGTGATACGAAAACTTGCAAGTCGTTGAGTAACCGACCTTTAGTCTAGCCTCCCGACTTTCCTGGCAGTTTTTGCAGGTGATGGAACTTCTGATGAAAACCCCCAACGGTCCTGGCCTCCGCCTTCCCTCGGTCTTGAGCTCGATATCTCCTCCTATGATCACCACCCCTCGAGTGGACGTATACTGAAAGCAATGCAGGGCACTTGGCTCAACTTGAGATGTATGTTTGTCTTTTAAACCATCTGCACACATTTGACAACACCGCCTGCGGGAGAAAGGATGGTTGATAAAGTCCTCTGCTAGCAATAGACGTCGGAATCGGCGAGAGACCTGACCGAGGACGAAGAAGGCAAAGACCGATGCTTCGTCCCTTGGGCCCGATATATAGGAGACGATCATCAACAGGATCTCGTCGGGGAGTCTTTGCAACATCGAGGGTTCGGAACGGCTGTAAGATGTTTCCTCTTGTTGAAGTCGTGCAAGCATAGAAAGACTGATTCCTCGAGTTGGGATTAGTGGCTCGCTTCCCATGTGCCTCTCCATTTGCGACTCATGGTCAAACTTGCTCATCTTGGCTTCCGCCGATAATATATCCAATACCATACTCAATCCCGCCGCGCGTTGTGCCTTTATGTTTACATCTGAAGCGGGGTGACTCGGAATAGGTTGTGAGTTGACAGTACAGCCGCCTGAAATAGGGCGGTACGTGGAGGTAGTACGTGATAGCTATGATCTTGATATGTACCTCCGGATATGAAGGTTGAGTGGAAATGAGAAGAAGTCGAGAGAGATGAGAAAAAAAGGTCGAAGAAAAAGGACAAGGTGTCAGCACCTTGATCAGAGTCTAAATGCAATGTCAAGCTTTTGTGGCTAATCTCTTTGTGTAGAGGTGACAGGGCTTCAATCTCAAACGTTAAGTTAGGATTTCAGGTTAGACTTCAGGCAGTCAACACGTGCAACGAATACACGAACCTTTCTACTGCAATTCAAATTTCTGCCCTGAATCCTTGGCGTATTAAAATACAAGTATTTAATCTCTCTATGGTCCCAATCTTTTTCCTTCTCTTTTGACAGTAGCTGAAGCTCATGACATCTCAGCCTCCTCTTTCATATAATGTTGAGTTTCGAATCTATTTATAATATTATGCCTGCATGGGCTTGGATATTAATCACATGGCTGGTATTCTTAGGCTTTGCCACTTATGATAAAGAATCAGGTATAAGGAATATACACTACAGTAACACAGCAATTGGCACCTAAAGCAGAGCGCGCTAATAGGGCCCGCATCCTGCACGATTCTCGCGATCTAAGAAGTATGGAGAAATTCTTACTATAAACTATTAAAGTACTGAGTTATATTACCTAGTGTCCTATCCTTCTAAAAGAGCGGGCACGTGTAAGCGTTACCAGACGCGCCGAGTCGAAAGGGAGCGCAGCGCAATTCACATTACTTGCAAGTTTGAGGCCCTCGATTCCTCCCGCTCGTTGTATTGTGCGCCCTGCCGCGTGACGCATCCCGAAGTGTGCTTCCCTTCCGCCAACACGCGGGGATCCTCTATCGAGAATCAAGTTTCTATCAGACTATGCTTACACAAAACGCAAAACGCGGGTGATATAGGAACCATTATTACCATGCGTATTGACGGAGAGTCGACGGGTCAAGATGCCGTATTCATAGCGGGCTGTGATCACGAGGATCACGTAGCACCGCGTAGCCAAGGTCGAGGACCATATAATGAATCTGCCTAGTTAAGCGATGTGCTGTGCCGCATTCTCCACCAAGTTTCCAATTGACATGTTGGTTCTTACCCAACTACGCCGCAGGGCATGTCCCACTATTGGGTCGCATGGAGACGTCCCCGCTCCATCTAGAGATCTCACTCGCAAGACTGGGGTAATGGACAGCGAAGCATGTGGCACGAATCTCCGGGGAACTCTGTGTCACATCAAACGTTACAGTTTAGAGCAAGTGATCAACCTTTTCGGTCCTATTAGACGCCAAACAATCGTGGTTGGATAGCTGGTTTCGCGAAGGATCAACTCCACAGATTTGGTTCAAGATCTGCTGGTTGATCTTTCGGGTATGGGGTGCCGAACGCTGGGAAAGTGGACAGACTGGATGATCTTCGGAATTGCGGGTAACAGGCCGCCTACTGAATAAACAAACACTCAAAGATGCTTTTAATGTTCTTGTTGAACACAAAGGCGATTGAATAAGAGCAGACACTACATTTGAACAAGTGGCAAGTTGTGATACCTACCCTGCACATTAGGATTTGATCTACTTATTTAGGCTTGCTATCACGATAGCTAGTTATTTCGGGGACTGTCAGACGTCTCAATGACTGGACAGGGAGCCCTTGATGGTTCAATACGACGCTTCTCCATAATGGCGGCCTGGTCCACGGTATCGTGCAGCTACTCCGAGCTGTCAAGATCGTTTGCGGCTCAAACCTGCATGATGCTCAATTTAATGGCTTGTACCAAAACAATCGCTTTTGGATAACATATAATATCACCCTTGTTAGAGCCGCGCAATTGCCAGGCCAACCTTAAAGAGTTTAAAATTAGTCTATCGGCTCCGAGCATCGCCTTTCGGCGGTAGCGCACGCCCAACGGCCTATCGTCCGACAGTTTGGCACGCCACACTGCTGTACAGCTTTCGAGTGAAGATGCCGATATTCAATTAGCTGATGCTTGAGCCAGAGTTTTTACACTCATGTCTCTCGGTCCTTTCTGAAGCGAGCAATCTCGAGTGATTCCCAAATCTCAAGATCTCAATCTGCCAAGTGCGGGGGCAAGATCCAGGAACCCCAAAGCCAATCTTGGCTTCCATCACAGCAATCACCATCCAAAAGCATCACGTACGCGTACTGATTGAGACAAACATCGGCATCAACGCACAGGCGCGGCCCAATCCCTCGGATTCAGCATAGAGTTTCGGTTTGACTGCTTGGCGATGCCAGATGCAACGACGGAAAGGTTAGGCGAGAGACACTTTGGGGGCTCCAACCCCAATATGTCATCAAAAGGCGGCGCGGACTTGGCCCAAACGGTTGGAGAGCGCTTGGAACTCGACCGAGATGCCGAGGATCAGCCAGGGTTGCATTCAAGACAGTTTCAGGGCGCAATAACCTGGGCAACATCAGGCGAGTTTTGGTATTACCGTTGGACAATCATTTATCCTCACGAGGCTCATTATCACGACAGCTAGACCTGCAATGTCACTGATAACGGCAGTGATATCGGCATTGACAAAAACTTGCTGAGAAAAGTGTGAGGAGATGCTGTTCGTGGCTTGCATAAGCCAAGCTAGACTCAATTTTATGCGCTTGGGCCTCGTTTAAAATAAGCTTGTGCAGGAAAAATCGGGGGCAAACTTTGGGGTTGGCCGCAGTGGGGAAGGCAAATCTTCAGTGACACAACCTTGACGACAGAAAAGGCAACGTCGAATGGGGGCATCAAGGCTCTGCCATTGGCTTACCGTTCATCCTTGTCAGCTGTACTCTGAGTTGTTGATCTGTGTGTAGCTGAGAACTCTTCGGCGAACCTTTCTATCGGTGCGTCGTATCAAGTCATGCGGAGATAAAGAGAGGGAAAAAAGCATCGACCGTTTTTTTCGGCTTTGACAGCGAATTTTCTCCATTGTTTTTAGTCGAGATGGTGTCTCATGACTCAGTCGAGGGAGCTGAGAGCTCAACCTGGTCTAGACTCGCGGGCCAAGAGAGTCAGACACGGAGAATCGGCCAATGGGATATGACACGGCATTTGCCGCGCCGTCGCATGGAGGGAGGTTAGCCGAGGCCTTTTAGCCAGCGACCAGAAGGAGGAGTCATTGCCAGGGAATGGGGGTGTTGTTGAGGTGCAGCATGCAAGGCATCGTCAGTGAGGAGACAGCACAGTTTCTTCATCGCTGAGAGTATTGAGCATCAACGCGATTCCCATAGATTAGAGATGGATTAGATCTCTGGCCGATCAAATACCCATCTCAACCTGTCAAACTTCTCATCTCGTACCCCAGAAATGGACCCCGAGTCCGCGTGGGTAACCCCCATGGGGACACCATAACGTTAATAACAGCTTAACCTTAATCGACCCCATAAAATCGTGCATTTCAGTGCTCTCACTCGGATTTCTCTCCGCCGAATTGCCAAGGAACCAGGACATCTGATCCTGGATCAGGAATGGCGCGTCACCTCGGGTTATCGACACCGAAGCAGCGAACTCATTGCCCTTTCATTCTGCAATGCGGGGAAGATACGACTGATTGAGCCAGTGCCCCGTGGGGAAGTACCACCGAGATATCCCTGCCTGATCATCGGACCGGTGTCCACAGAACCAAAATGCGGAGTCTTTCTTTATATTTATCCTGCTCCTCCTCCCCTCCCCATTGTTTATCCTTCCCCAGATCTGCATCTCTTTCCTTCTTCATTCTTCCCTCTGACAGACTCGAAGCAATGGCGCCTCCGAATGAAACTTCCCACGTGGAAGACGGGCAGAAAGCTCCCGTGCACCACACTGAGTTCTCCGGCTACAACTCACAGGTCGAGCTCATCGAGGCCGCCGTGGCTGCTAGTGATGCGGAGTGTCTCCTCCCCAAGAAGGAGCTGTTCTCGCGATACGCGCCTGCTGTGGCGTTTAGCATGCTTCTGAGTGTTGCTTTGGTCATGGAGGGTATGGATGTTGGTCTTATCAACAACTTCTTCGCCCATCCTGCTTATCTCAAGCGCTTCGGATGGCCTGACGCCAATGGCAAGCAGCATATCTCTACAAAGTGGCAGGGTGCTATTGGTGCTGGAAACAACTGCGGTTCTATCATAGGTCTCTTGATCAACGGTTACTTGCAATCCCGATTCGGTTCTCGACGTGTTTACATGGTAAGCTATTTCTCACCGCGTCTCATTTGATCCCTGCTAATCTCACTAGTTCGCCATGTCTCTCATGGCCTGCACCATCTTCGTCCTCTTCTTCGCCGTCAACGTCGAAATGCTCCTCGTCGGTAACCTCCTCTGCGGTATCCCCTGGGGTATCTTCCAGACCCTCACCACCGCCTACGCCGCCGAGATCTGCCCCGCTGCCCTCCGTGGCTACCTCACCGCCTGGGTCTCCATGTGCTGGGGAGCCGGAAGTTTCCTCGCCACTGGTGTCCTCCGTGGCTCTCTCGACCTCAAGGGCGATGCTGGATGGCGAGTGCCCTACGGTCTTCAGTGGATGTGGATTCCTCCCCTGATCACCGTCGCTTTCTTCGCCCCCGAGTCTCCCTGGTACCTCGTCCGTCGCGGTAAGCTCGAGGCTGCCGAGCATGCTCTTCGTCGTCTTGCTCGCAAGGGTCACTACACTGATGAGTCTATGGCTCAGACCCTTGCTCTCATGAAGCATACCAACGAGATGGAGAAGGTTGAGGCTGAGGCTGCTAGCTTCAAGGACTGCTTCCGAGGAACTAATCTTCGCCGAACTGGTATTGTCTGCATGGCTTGGGTCATCCAGATTCTCAACGGTCAATCCATCACCAGTTTCGCCGCCATCATGCTCAAGTCGATTGGTATGAGCAACACCATGGCTTTCAACTACAACATGATTATTCAGTCCGTCAACATCATCGCCACTGCTGTCGCCATCTGCCTTATGGGTAGAATTGGACGCCGAACCTTTTACTTCTATGGTTCTTCTGGTATCGGTGCCTGCATGTTGATAATTGGTATTCTCGGTTTCGTTCCCAAGGTCGACAGTGTCGCCATCGTCACAGCTGCCTTCCTCGTCGTCGTCCAGTGTATCTTCAAGGTCTCGCTTGGCCCTACCACTTACGTCGTCGTTGCCGAGACTGCCTCCAACCGTGTTCGCGCTCAGACCATCGTCATCGGTCGTGCTGTTTATGTCTGCGGTCAGATCGTTGTTCAGCAGCTCAACCCCCGTATGCTCAACTCCAGCAGTGATGCTTGGAACTGGGGAGCCAAGACTGGAATGTTCTACTTCGGTCTCTGCTTCATCTGGGCTGTTTGGATCTTCTTCTTCCTCCCTGAGACCATGAACCGTAGCTTTGCCGATCTTGACTATCTCTTCCAGAAGAAGGTCAACGCTCGCAAGTTCACCTCCACTCCTGTTGACTGTAAGTTATCTCCAACCTCCAGTGATCGATCATTACTAATTTCGAAACAGTGTTCGAGATTGTCGGACCTGACAGGACTACCGATAAGCTTCAGGGTATTGAGGCTGTCACTCCCGTCAACACTAACACTGCTGGACCTGAGATTGAGGGAACCAAGAAGCCTTAATTGTTTGATGATACTCTGAGTTGATGTAATGGTTATTTGGTGATGATTGGCATGACTAGCAAGCGATGTTGATGCATGGGTCCAGCCTATAGCGCTATTCTAGTACCTGAAGAGACTTTGGATACCCAAACATGACCTGGCTAGCCTTCGTAAACTGTGACACACCTGTATAATGGCGAATGAGTTTGTAATATGTTTTCGTGATGTTTGTGTCAACCTTGTAAATTCTCAGCGAAATAGAGCTTGAAATCCTAACTCAAGGTTTGAGATTGGAGCCCTGCCACCTGTACACACCGAGTAAGCAAGTAACTCCAGGACTATTTCTTACAGATCGGCACGCCACCACTCTGCTATGACATTCACGGAGCTAGGATTAAACTCACTTACTAGAAACTGAAACGTGAACATCCAGTTCCGCTTGAGCCGATTTGATAACACCTGGCCTGGTCGCATGAGGGCCATGTCCCTAATAGCCGAACAAGGAGTCCAAATGGGATATGGGCGAACAGTTGCCGTCTCTTGATTGAACTTCGAATTCTCTATCTCCGGGCGTAGTCAAAAAATGATGCATCACAACACGCTGGTGGATAGAGTAACCGATTCTGAAAGCAACTGATTCACAAATCTTTGACCTTTCGCAAATGGCTTTGCACAGACAAACGTTCCACCTGACTCCCACACATTCAGAACAAGGAGTTTCGTTTTCACACTGCAGGAAGTTGATCACTCAAGTCCAAAAGCCAGACCATTGGCTACACTTACCTTAAGGCTCTAGAGACGGCATCGATAACAAGCTCCCTTCTTATAAACTAGGCCTTAAAATACCTAGCCTATAGGTAT
>JABEEJ010000423.1:0-18863 GCA_013363135.1 Fusarium brevicatenulatum | reverse complement strand
AATTTTAAATATAATATATAAAGGAAGGAGGAATAAGTCCGGAGCATCGAGTTCTATAGTTTAACAGCCCAGGCATAATGCAAGAACATATAGTCTTTTTAAAGCTCTATCGGCATTAAAGTTTAAGGCAACGGCTCAGCAGCAGTAAAAATCACATTACCTAGCTGAAGCCGCCCGGGAGGCATATAAACCAAATAGTAGTAAAACACGATATGCAGCTGGCCATTGAGGTCTTTCGATACTGTCTAATATCAGTAAGCATTATTTCACTGTTCTTACAATGGAAGTAAGAGGCTTTGATATGTGCATTGAACGTAGCGGTTGTCGCTACCCTATAGCTGACCTTAAAATTCTGCCATTTTCTTATCTTATCATGTTCACCGCCCGCCCAAGTCAGTTGAATTCCACCTCGACCAACATTTCACATCGTCAACTTCACAACTTTAAGCATCAACAACAAAATAGCGCCACCTGCACCTGCATCAGCGCTCCATCGCCACCAGTCTTCCCTTAAAGGAATCTTGGACTTTTCATCGCAGCCTCCTCTAGATCCAGCTCACCGGGCTTCTGCTAAGCGCCGGTTTGACCAAATCATCAATCACTTTGAAAGCCAAGGCATTAGACCAGATCGCGACAAGTACGACCGCGTCAAACTGGTCAGTCTAACATATGACCACTCGACAAGCGAGAAGTCTAAAGATAGATTACTAGCTGCTTTCTTTGCATTTGTAGGACTGTCAATAGCCGCAGATAAAGACATCAACTTTGAGGACCCAACCCGTCAAGAAGAACTCCGAGCTTCCCTCGATAACTTTGCCGATTATCTCTTTGATAATTTCTTTCTACCACTCAAAGCATCAACCAAAAAAACACCCCAGCCTTCACCGGCATCTCATTCAGCCGTTACGAGTGCCCAACGCCAAGGACATGTCTTCGCAGGGACTCCAGAGCGAATCGCCAATCTAAGAGGAGCCTGTCTAATACGAGATCGTTATCGGTGTGTTATATCTCATAAATTTGACCAGGCAGAGGCCTTGAAACGATTCGGTTTGCAAAGGCGTGGTCAAGGTGAGGCATGCGACCAATATGGGCAGCCTCTAGCAGGGCAACGGTTTGAACCCCTCGAGGTGGCACATATCTTGCCACACTCATTAACGCAACTTGACTCTCGCGGAGAACTGGTGAGAGACTGCAGAACCCTTTTTCATCATAACCGCTAATAGATCTATCTGTTCCAGAACGCCTCGAAAGAAGCAGCGCTGGCGATACTTAATATGTTCGACGATGGAGCCGCTTATCTGATCGAGGGAACTGAGATTGATCGTCCTGGAAACGCTTTGACGCTGACTCAGCCTCTGCACACATACTTTGGTGACTTCAATATCTTTTTCAAGCCTGAGGGTACAGTTCCACACAGGTACCATATTGAAACCTTTCTCCCCTAAGGGTTTACGTATGATGTTCCTGTTACTCGGACGCTTTTTCTCACCGACGAGAGGAACATCGATCCTCCTTCGCCGCGACTGCTGGCAATTCACTGTGCTATCGCCTACATCCTGCACCTCTCTGCGGCGGGGGATTATATCGATGACATTCTGAGGGATGCTGACGAGTATGGGATTCGACATGATGGAAGTACTGAGTTACATCGTCTAGTAGGACTTCATCTAAACAATTGGGCTGGTAGTCAAGCCCATGATAATGTAATAGTCTAACTCTCTCGACAACTATCTAGATACTAAATAATGTAATGTTTAAGTAAATGTGACTTTAATGGGGCAATATTGAGATACTAATAGCATGTCATGTAATGTATAGCTCTTATTGTGTCCTTACAGATCTGGGGTTTTAATCCTTCTGTAATAATAAAGTAGACTTAATGTAGTAAATAAGTGAATTAATCAGAAATCCCAACCTTGAAAATAGAAATTACTATAAAACTATAACAAAGCAATTAACTAATTAAAACCACTCGCTACACTTTTCCCTAGATATCTCAATTACTACCTGAATAGCATCCTTTTCCGCAAGCGCAAAGACTTTGACATGGAGAAGAAACTCAGAGTTGGTGACAGAACCATTGTCTCTTGGCGGGCTGTTGGCATCTGCGGCATCTCCTAGATCACAGTCCATCTTGGGGTCCTGGTGCCGGTATGGTATCTCATAGTCCGCCCTTTGGTGCAGTGGTCAGGCACCTAGGCAAGCCCTGCGAGGCGACTGTCAAACGAACGATAAGCTCGGAATAAGGTCCATATCTCGAAGAAAGACAGGCTCGGGAAAGCTTGACGTGTCGACTACACAGAGATGTATATTGTCGAAGTTCGACCCATCTCTTTTGTTGGCGTGGAGGTGGAAGATATATGCCAATGCAAATAACAACGAACTCGTCCAGGACACAAGGTTATCGTCAGGACCTCCCAGCCACCGGAGATGTCTGTATAGCATCTCTGCTGTTCGCTGCTTATTGGCTCTGGCAAAGATATGTACCCTGTTGTCTGCAACCTCATATCTGGCATCCATAGACTTCGTCCAGAACTCGTTGGTTATACCCTGAGATTTTGGAGTGAAAAGGCGAAACAGGTACCGGGGCACGGCATCAAATGTCTTATGTCCTCGTTCGGAGTCTCCTGCGGGGCGAAATGGCACACATTCAGGATTGAAGACGCTCAAGTTTTGCAGTTAGTATTGCAAAATATCTAGTGACATTGTTTCTTTATTATTGCTTACGAGGCTGAATCTTCCACGGGACAAAGACTGAAGTCTGGTATATAGGATTTAGAAAAAGAAACGAGAACCGACGATTCTACCGCTCGCGACCGGGGCCCCTGTTCATCTACACTTTGAAATAGTCCTACAGTCCAAAATCAATTGTTGTACAATTGATTTAATTTACTCTACTTTATAGTTACACGTTCAGGCAAGACAAGAGCGGTAGTAGCAGCGGTAGCTCGCTTTCGCCGCTCAGATCTCGTAGCAATGGACTCCCGTTCTTATGATAATCTATACCCTCAGCACCTGGGCCCAAGGTCTCACATATGTCTTCGATCAAGTCTGAGGTGCCAGAGTATCCTCTCCTGTTTCAATTCCATGCCTCCTCCATCAGATGTGTCGATCCTCCTCAACCCTCAGTGCTATTTTTACCCCCCTTCCTTCAAGAGTTTTAACTGGCAACACTAGAATTACGGAGGAATCATATAAGGTTCAGAGGACCAGGCTTTGGTTCAAATGTAGGTAGCTCTCTGCAGCTATACAGTTGCGACCGTAGGATTGGGACCTAGTGTTGCGCCCGTCAAAGCAAGCTACCTGTTATATACGATTTAGCAGCACTGGGCGGGCTGATGTGGCGTGGTCTTGTAAGTCGTTCTCGTGCAGCAGTAGCCATGCGTTAAGAAGGGCGAGGGGTGTGTGTATGCATCGTAGTCCAATCTAGGTAAGCATCGTTCGCCCATACGCCGTTTTTGGCGGCAAGTCCTGATCCTCCAACGCTCCTTTTCGTCCGCGGCCATTAAGAAGCTGTGAAAGGGAACATCTCTTTCATGTCGCATGCTCGCGGGCTCGCTTTTGGCCAGAGACGCCTGAGCCCCTGGTCGCCGAACCAGCACGTAACATCTGAATGACCTCTTGACAGGTAGGCCGTGCCTTTCGCTGGTCTTCCATGCGGGCATATGGGTGCCGAATCATCTGCAAAATGGCAATGCCAAGAGCTACACGGCATCACGTCAGTGCGATACCTAGAGAACAGTCATTGACTTACATTTATCCTCGCAATTTACAATATTCTCTCTGGCGGTATCGTATTGTACATGGAAGAATGGCCGCTTGATCTCATATCGTTCCCCATCCCGCCAAGGATTATCGCGGTGTTGCCACGGGTGCCTACCCAAGAGCATCCAGATCGCGGCCACACCCACAGCCCAAACATCCGTCGTTGCAGTGAATTGGCCCATCTCGCGCTCTGGAGACAGCCAGCCCACTGTACCAGTCGTCCCAGGAGTAACAGAAACGAACCCACGAGGAGCTTGGATAGCGTCTTCTATGTCGAGAAGAACAATTGACACTTGATCAGAGTCCCATTTCCGGACGCCGATGTTCATGGGCTTGATATTACCATAGATCCATTTGTTCAAATAAAGAAAGTTGAGTGCCTCTAGTAGAAATAGCGTCATGCTCTGAGCTAATTTGGGGCTGTGAAAGATTAGCCGTGGTTCAGTTATATATAAAAAAAAGAAATATAAAAACAAGTAACTGACTTACGCAAAAGGACCCTTGTATTGAGCCAACGTCTTTGGCGTAAAGGGCGTCAAGACAAACCACACATCAGCAGATTTGTTAGCGGCATTTGGATCATCTGTGACGACCTCGATGAGTCGCACGATGCGATCCTCATCGGCATCATCTGCTAATTGCGTCAGTGTTTCGAGTATTCTTTGTCGCCTATGAATAGCAACATTGTTACTCGCAACACTCATTCTCTTCAAAGCCACGACGTCCCCCCTATTATTCACGCCCACGCTGACTCGTCCTGAACCGCCTATGCCTATCGTCCCAGCGCTGCTAAGGGTCCATTGACCAATCTGGATAGTGTTGCCCAGTGCTGGCGTCGGCGTCATGGATATATCAAGTGGATTTGTGTGTCCGTAGAACTTGCCTATGTATTCACTTATTGCTTCAGAATGTTCTTGTGTAGCACTGAAGCGCGTATACTCAATCTGGTAATTTAATTGTCCGAGGCGGATAGACGAGGTATGCTTATTTAGTACCCTCAGCTCTCTTAGGCCTAGCACATCGCCATCGACTTCTACGACACCACGATCTGAGATCTTTTGCACTAGAATCCTCCCTGTCTCGTGTACTTGGAATGCAGCATGATGCTGGCGAATGCCGTGGAGGGCAGAGTTGTCAAGACATAAGATCAAATCGTTGTGTGTCTTTATGCTTCGTCGACCAGCGATCCAACCTCGGAATTCGTTGGCTGGTGGGTGCGAAAGGTCTATGAAGTAGCAGCCGGTATGAATGTACGTGCCAGACCCAGCAGATGTATCAGTGTCTCGCCCAGAAGAGCTTGGAGACGACGAAGAGAGGTGACCAGTCTGGATCTGCTTCATGAGCCTGTAGACTTGATGATCGCGGATTTGTCTGGAAGACGTGGAGACATGGTTGCTAGCTTGAAGTCTCTTTTCAGCCTGAGAGTCGTCTGCTTGGGACACATCGAGGAGCCAGTCGACAACTTCGGTGAATGCAAGTTTCGCTTCAGCGTTTTGCGGTGTAAGAGTTATCGTGGCTTGACATGCAGATGTTAGAGGGCCGTGTGGATCCTCATTAGTGGCTTGACTGCTTGATGGACTTGATGCCATCTTTGGTGTTCTGCGGGGCGGCTCGATCTCTCACCGAACAAATTAATTCATACCAGTATGCGTTAATTCATTGACATACCCGATACCTTGTATCTTGATCCCTACATCTACTGGTAGGCGGTAGAGCCGGTCCGAGGAATATTCCGATCGCCGATCACGAAGCGGATCATTAAACTTCCATTCCGATGGCGCTTTGTCAGTTCACGGACACGGGATGATAACATAACAAACAGCTGACAGAAAAGTCTACCATCACCAACCAACCAAGCACGAAGCTAACACCGACGCTATGCTCCCCGTCAGCGCGATGCATTATGTCGACGACTCAACTATGTCATTCGCCGACATCTGACCCTCGCCCGTATCCTCGACATCCGGCACCATGGCGTCAGACTGAAGCGACACTATACGAGCGCATCAACGATGTGGTAAGACGCTCCTCTCCATCGACGCAATCAACGCTGACCCTCCTAGACTCTCCCAGACGTTGTAGAATCAGCAGGATCCTATCTCGTCGCCGCGCCCCCCACGCCGATTCCGGAACCCTCTTCCCTACGCGACGCTGTATTCATCAAACGCCTGCACCGAGCGCTGGAAGTGGCTGCCTTCGGACAGGCCTTGCGATGTAGAATGTACGGCCTAGAAATCGCTGGGAACACGCGCCCCGGTCATACACCACCAGGGTTGAGGGAAAAGCTGCGCCTACAAGCTTGGGAGACCGATAGCAGCAGTGAGTCGGAAACGTCCACGACGCCGACCGATCGCAATACACCCTTGACCTATGTTGAGGAACTCTCTAAGCCAGAATCTCCGATTAAAGATAGCTTGTTGGATGGAGCAGAACTTGCGCCGCCTCGGAAACGGAGGTCGGAGGACGCGGAGGAGGAAGGTGACGCTGTCAAACGGAGGCGGCGAGCAAGTGACCATTAATAGACTGGCGCTGAACAAAAGGCTTAGGGTTTTGTGAGAGGCGAAGGAGAGCTTGGTGAAACGAAGTCGAGATGGGGGCTGCGGGCGCGACGAGGCAAGGTGTTAAGTCACAAGACCGGGATCCCGTCACCCCGGACTCCAGTCACTTGTCAAACCCTTTTTGATGGCTTACGATAGAGGTATGGCGGAAGTATATGGTTTCAGTTTCGCTATTCTCCCTTGGCGGAGGCACAATTTCCGCAACTTTAGACAGAAGGTAGCAAAACCCGAACCGTCTCCATTTATCCTAAATATCCTCTAGGTATTTCGTACATTCATTAGTTAGCCATACACTGTTAGCCATTTTTAGGGTTAGCGAAGAGAGCTTTATATATTGAAATCCTCAAACCTGTACTTGTTCATAAAGGTAAAACCTCCTATGACTCCAGGTATTGACTCGATGAGTGTCGTGCCGGTAATGATCTTATTCCTTATAACCGATGAGTGAAAGCAGATAATGAGACAGTAGGTAGTATTGCTATCGAAACATGACTGTATGCCTGTTACTGAACTTTCTTGGCATAGATAAAGAGACGAGTGATTGCCAGATGTGCAGGAGACTTCTAAGTGCATAAACCTTGTTACAGGTACTTGGAATATGGACTGGCGTGCTTATCGAGTTCATAGCCCCAACCGCTATTGACACAATACCTTGATCGTTTGCATTTATCCTTTATTACCTCGTTAAATACTTCCTGTGCTGAGCAGTCTCTCTTGCTGTGAGCATGGAGTTGCACTAAAGGACAAGAGATATAAAAGATTATATAAGGCATTCGGGGATTAGTACTATAGATAATAAACTACCTACTGTATATAGAGAACTAAGATTCAAAACAGCCTTCAATTATATCTGGGCTGTTGCTATCCCGGCAGCCGTGATATCATACATTGCCTTTATTTCGCTTTTTGGCCTGCTCGGCCAGTTCAGCCTGTTCGATCGCTGCTCCAAATTCCTTAAGCCATCCAACCACGATGTTTGTCTTTGACCACTCTGATCCCTCTTCGACGTATTGTGCGATTTCTATCGCATTGTCACACGCTGTGAAGAATGAAATACGTGGATCTGCCCTGGCCATACAGAAATATAGCACTGGCAATACGAACCAGCGTAGTAGACCAAATAGAGAAATAAAAAGCCAGCGTACTAGATAAAACATAGGAATCGATACTAACCAGGTAACAAAGACGTATAATGTTGCCATCACTGTAAGTTGAACAATGCCATCTTCTCTTATAAGGAAAAGGGTATGCTGGGATTGGGCGGTTAGTAAATGAATATCTCCAGGAACGAATGTGTAGACAATCAGGATGCACTAGATAACAACTCCCATCCGGTAGCTGAAAAAATGGTCCAAGGTTTTGACGAAGAGGTGAGTGGGTGAATTGGGCTGGGTGCGTGTAGGTGAGTCACGCTTGCTGTGAGTAGTTGGGTTATGCTGGGCGTGGGCAGGTGATTTACGCCGTGTGCAATCGATCCCTAAATGGCACGTCTTGAAAGACTCTTCATATAGAATACCGAACTTCTCGCACCCTTTGCACACCTCGCATATGGCGTGACCAGCAGATGAGTTGTGGCTAGGAAGCATCTTAAGATGCCTGTATGTAGGGTTCCATGAGGGGATACCAGACTTTGTTATGATGCCGCTGCGTTGTTGGGTCTTATCTTTGTCCTCCTGACGATCTTGGATCTTCGTTGACGGGGGAGCGGAACGTATTTTCTGTGATTCTGTTGCTTGAGATCCCCGGCTCTGGCACCCAAAACAGATGATGAGTGTATAAGTGATGATGAGTAAAGATGTAAGAGCAGTGGCTCGACCTAGTTCCTCTATACGAGGACCATAAGGCCGAAAGCTCGTGTATATATCGAGATGAAGGCCGCTAAGAATTATATAAGATGCGCAGGGAATGAGTAAAAGATAAATGCGATGGGGGACCCTGTTGACGATCTGAATTGCAAAGAATACAGTAGAGGACACACCAACTGCGACAAGTATCCAGGGATACAGTGTCAAGAATAACTGGACCATTATGTGCATAGTTATTCAGAAGTAGATTGAGTGAATTGTCAATGGTGTGTTGGTTGTTGTACTTGGTAAATATGAGTTATGTCTTTTACAGAATGTCGTTATTGAAGAGAGGGTGAGGAGGAGAAAGCTGGGCAAGGTTTTCATGATAAATGCTGATGTCGAACAGGCATTACGCCGGGTTTGCGGTTGCAACAAAGGGGGCGAATGTTCGGATGCACCGACAATGCACACATGGCTGTTCATGCAGACAACAAGCGAACTCAGACTCGACCTTATGATGATGACGGAACAAAGAAGCCTTTGAGTGTACAATCGCTACTGAACAACTTATCGTTGGGAAATATTTCCTCAAGCAACCTGTTTCAAGCATGAGGATGCTCTGGTCGTATCAAAAGCTCTCTCGAGTCCATAAGACGCCCTTAAATGTGACAGCAATTCCGCGAATCCGCCTGTGAGCTAGAACGTCGTTACGGTATACATGCCGCTCCAGTCGCCATAGAGTCCTGCCCGGTCCGGACTTGAAACTTAGCTATTGCACTTGCGGGTCTAGATTCGCGTTTGCCGCCTCACTCCATCATAGTCCAGGTAAGTGGACAGGTCAGTTCGTTTCTCCATGACCATGCGTCTCCGGACGGACCGGTTCCATCTCGCCATTGAACGCATGAATTTGATGTCATCCAAAGTAGCTCTTTGGCCTGTTCTGGGGTAACTGCAGCACAGAGTGGAATCAGTCGCATTTATATAAGCAACATCGCATAGGTTCCATTGACAGATGCGTGGAGAGGCATCATCTCGACAGTGAGCTCGATTAGGCATGGTGAGGTCTGGCAACTTGTTAGATAGCTGTGCAGTCTGGGTGATCCAGCTTGTTACATATCGCGACAGTGCTTTGAGGCGATGACAGAGTTGGGAGGCTGGCCGAGGGAACATGAGTATGGTGAGCATCTTCTCGGTAATTCGTGGCCGTCAAGTTGGAGGTTCCAAGAAAGACCTCTCGACCCGTGTCGAAAGTTCTCATGAGCAGTTTCAATCTTCTTGGAACAAGCGGCTTATGTGATAGTACGATCTGAGCGGAATAAGTCGCATCCTCTGACTCTGTGAAGAACGAACAAGTCAGCCGACTCTATGCGACCAGGTTCGAGCCGACTGAATGACCGCTGTCAAGATATGCATGACGACCACTTCTGCAAAAAGACGGTTCCCCTCGCGAGCGCAAAGTGTTGTCTTAGTGGCGAGGTTGAGCTTTTGAAAGCATGTATTAGTTTTGTCGTCAATCTCGCAATTGAGCGATGCAGGGCAATCTGCAGCTCCAGAGTGGAGGTTTGCTTGTTGATTGGCTTTGATTGACAAACACATAAGTAACCGAGTTTTCCTTCCTTTTGAAAGCAGATATTGTTTGCCTTGCACACCGTTCCCAAGTTATTGTATCAGAGTTCAGTCGTTCAAGAGTCTGATGAACCTTCTGGACAGTTTAGTGGGCGATGCCCTAGATCATGTGGGGCTGAGACCGCTGAAGCCCCCCGTATACTACGCTGCCTTGAACTCTATCAACTGGACTACCCAATGAGCCAAATGCAATATAAATGGTGTGTATTCGGGACAAAAGGCTTCACTACCAGAGTCTCATCAAACCTTACCATTAAGTATAAGCAAGTGTATTTATCGCTCTTGATGCCTCAAACATGACGCGATTTAGCTCTGTTACACAGCGTCGGTCGCACGAGCAACCATTTTTGTTTGCAGGCAAAAATCTCTGCCTTCCAGCCTATAGAAGCGCTGTCGCTCCCATCAATCCCCAGGTTTCCTTACTTTCTTGATGTATTGTAGAGACATCATAACCTCAAAAGCATCTCTCGGTTGTCTACGTTGATCCATCCCGGTCAAAGTCCTCCAGCATGTCCGACGCTCTCGCCCAAGACGTGGTTGACGTCAAGCCTGAAGACGAAAACGATAACCCTGCCATCATTCACCAAGATGCCGACGATGATATCAACGATGACATGCTCTCACGCCCACTAGAGCAGGGAGCCAAGGCTGCTCGATACACCGGCCCGCCCCGAGGAGGCAAGATGCTGTCATTCCGTCCCGGTGTGTTCCGTCGCAGTCATCGTCCTTTTCTGAAGTGCAACAGCAGAGAACTCAAGAAGCAAGAGGAAGCTGAAAATGGAGCTTTCACACAGTGGCGCACAAACCCTGATGAGATTGACGACTCCAGCATTCCCATCATCCGACTCACCGAAGCGTCAGACTCGGCCCAGTCGTTTGAAGCCTTCCATGCTACTGTCATCGAACCAAACAAGGAGGCCATTGAACTAATACTGGTGGAATATAACAAGAGCGTTCATATCCTTGACCAGCGCAATGATGTTCAATTCTTTGAGAAGTACCATGAACAGTACACAAGCGGAGATCTTGGCGATTATGGAAGACCCCGTACTGTCTTCAACCTTCGACCTGATAAAGCGTTAGACATACACATCGGCTTCCTCTGCAGTAAGTTGAATCCCACGCCAGTTGCTCCACCAACTGACAGATTCCAGCCTCAAAACAAGTAACCCACGACTGCGAAGCCCAGAACTGCCCGCTCCTCTACGCCGCCTGCTTCATCGCATGGCACGGCCCATCCTTCCGATACTTCTTCACCAAAGCCTCCGAATCGGACGAAAACCCCAGCGACGTCTTCTTCTCGATGCCTCGCGACGCGCGTATCACTGTTAAGTTTTGGGAGGAGCGTGTTCGAGATGTAGCGAGGGACACGATGCGCGAGACGGTGCGGGAGAATAACTGGAATTGGGCGGCTGTGCTGGCTTCGGCTGTTCTGAAGAGAGGATACACGCCTTCGGAATATGATTTGGGAGGGTTTGTGAACTGGACGGAGTTTGCGGATAAGAATGATCTTGGGAGTGTCTTTTATGGGGTTATTTCGTCTGATGAAGAGTCTTCTGGCGAAGAGTTGTCTTCCTCCGGTGATGAATGAGCGTTGGTGGTCTGGGCTTGCCTCAACCTGAATTAGATATTATCTACACTCCTGGTTTTTGACGAAGATGCATTGAGTTTCTTTTTGTACAGCATATGGATAGCTGTGAGACATTGTCATATCCATTGACTGGCCTTTACAGTTGGCGAAACCACTTTCCAAGCCTACAAGTCCCTCTTAGATAAGTCGCAGGAGGTCGAGAGGCTGATATCCAGTTCAGATGCGTCCAAAAACAATACATAACCAGTTGTTCACATTCATGCTGGCCACAAAAAGACTAGTGAATATCTTTATTTCTCTAGCCAAGCGATCGCAGATGGCCGCTTCCAGGGATAAAGGTCATTGTCAGACCAGACTTGGTTAGGCATGTGTTTGACGTTCATGTCTACGAGAAAGAAATAGCGTGAATAACCAATCTGAAATTGTCATTATTATTCCCGCTGTCAGGCGATGGAATTACCTGACTCGGAGTCTGGGGTCAACCCCACATGAACTGACTCCGACACTGGCTCCGATCTTGCCTATTGACATGCTGCCTCGCCATTGCCGATTTAATAATCCGACACCAGGTCTTATCTCAGGGCGGCTTCTTTTAGCGGGATCAATAATCTTTATAGCAACAAGAGACATATGCCAGTCTTTCACGCCAAGGGCTCTTCCCAGCTATAACTTTTGATACGCGACGTTAATTCCCTGCTGAGCCTAACGTCAAGGCGGCCCCGAGCGCCCATTTCTCGAGAATAAACTTAATCAAAATCGTACACATGTAAAGATTATGGATCTCACGACAGGCTATTTCTCTTTTACTGTCCTTTTCGCACTGTATGTAAGAAAGCTCCTTCGCATGAGGTCAAGATCAGTTGTTCATCCAGAGCCAGAACATGTTCATTTCTAAACTCAGATCAGGTGTGTACGCTAACAAAACTTGTCTTTGATGTCATATTTAGTGCAATTGGCACCAGAATGCAGGGATAGTTATTGTTCACAGAGTCAGAATATCGTTATCTTCGCGCGAGATGTGTTGTATCGGGACGATTCACGAATTGTGACGCACGTGACATTCAACGAGGGTCCTCGCGAGGCGTCTATTGGCTTTGAAAGTGGATTGACTGTGTGTCCTGATAAATGAAAATCATTTGGCCTGGTTGCATCCGCAATCTCAAAATATTTACCTAGACTTTGATAGAAGTTCTAATTAGGACATGTTAAACCGAGAAGGATTCGTAGACGTTGCATTGGATCTTTTGCATCTCTGGCCAAGTTATAAAAGAAAGAAGACATTTTATAAACATAACTAATTTGACCACAACATCTGGTTCATCAACATGTCGCCGTTCCCTACTAGCGCCAAAACTCACAATAAACTCTTTTCCATCGCTATTATCAGCATCCTATGAGGATTATCCTCGGATTAAAGATAAGCATAACGCAAATAAACGTCTAAACACGCATTCCATTAATCATCATCTGCTGACTCTATCCCTTCCTCTGACTCCACGCTCTCTTCCTATTCGATTTCCTCCTCAGAGTCACTCTCCTCCTCAGATTCACTTTCCTCTTCCTGTTGTATTTTAAGACGCCAACGACTCTCCTCGTCTTCAGTGTAACAGTGATAACAGTCAGCCTCTGGCATGTGGATCTCGTCACCGCAATATGGTTCTGGGATAGAGCCGTTATTACAAGCGTGACACCTTATGTCACTCGGTCTTGGCTCGGAAAAGTAATACCCACACTCCGCACACAGTGAATCATATGTGTGTGTGTCCTCGTCCGTCCATTTCCTTGACTGTCGTAACAGTGCGGCTGTGGCATGATGTCCATATTTCACCGCAAGATGAATAGCTCGAATGAACTGAAATCTCCCAGGCCCTGTAGTAAGCGCCCCGCAGCGGAGTAAAAGTTCAACCATGTCAAGTCGCCCGCGCTCAGCAGCTCCTTCCAAGGCCGTTCTACCATCCTTTCGGCTACCCCTGGCATTGACGCGGGCACCAGCATCTAGCAGCTGCTTCGCTAATCCAACATATCCCATAATGACAGCACTTTGCAAGGTTGTCACGCCAGCGAAAAAGGATGGTGCTGCATTGACTTTTGCTCCAGACCGCAGAAGGCTCTCAACGACTGTCAGGTGGCCAATTTGAATAGCAAGTTGGACAGGTGAGCGATCCGTCTTCCTGAATAGATCAATCTCGTTGATATCCGCTCCCAAATCGATGAGCCAGACGATTCCTTCCTCCCTGTCACGTAGTATCGCATATCTCAGCAATAGCGAAACTGTCGATAGCGGTAGTTGAAGGCTCCTTACCCGCATGTTGTGATCCATCAGTGCCTTCAAACAATCTAGAGTATTCACGCTAAAAGCCCTGACCCATGTAATATCGTCAGGCTGATAACCGTGTCTTAACAGTTCCAAGACTCCGGATGTTCCTTGCCAGGATGCGGCTAAAGCCAGCGGACTGCCCTTGGAAAGACTATAGCGAGTAAGGCCAAGGAGACCATAGAAATAATCATTATCCTTTGAGCGTCTGTGCCAGAAAATAAGTGACGAGGTGACATGCCAAGGAGAATCGAAGGAAGAACCCGTGGCGAAAAATGGAAGCAGTGCGATCTCTGGTTTTTGAAGCTGCGCTACAAGCCTTCGCACCAAAGGCAGGTTACCTAACATCGCGGCTAAACCAACAGCGGTTCCCTCTAAGATATCGTGAGGTGCTAGAAGAGATCTGTTCTTGAGAAGGAAGTCAATGGCCAAGTGGTTCTCAACTAGTACAGCGGAGCATAAACATGATGGGCTGTAGTACGTTGGCTTTTCTGAAAAAAAGCGTTTGAGCCGGGTATCATCTTGTGTGATGATCGCAGCTTCGATATGAAGCACACTGCCTTTGCTGGTGTCGAAAATGCTTGTCCAGTGTTCCAAAAGGAGGGCTCTGACACGCGGGTCACCTCTGCTGCGCAGTCCTTTAATGTTGAATACATGCTCTGGTACGAGGGCTTCCAACACTTCGGATATGGATGTTTGCAGTTGAGCGCCCCTTTCTAGGAGCAGCTGGACACAATCTGTGTGTTTGTTCTGCAGGGCCAAGGAAAGCGCGCTATCTCCGTTTGAGCTTTGTACGTTCGGATCGCCCCCTGCATCTAGAGCAACAGAAAGCATATTGTTAAGTCCTGCACTTGACAATGTAATAATTATGTCGACAGAAAAACAGGCTCCCGATCTAATAAGAAGTTCGATCGCATCATTCAAATCATCTTTGAGAAATGTATGATCGAGCAACAACCCTAAAACAGTCGGGGATTTCTGGTCATCCCATGCTAAGCGATTGAAACCGGGAATTCCATCTGGTAATAAGAACTCACATGCATCTATATCAGCCTGTTCTGTCGTAAGATTGACATCCAGCCCATTTGCCAGAAAGTATTGTAGTATGTCAAGTTGGCCTGTCAATATGGGAATAAGGAGAAGAGTCGCGCTGGATTGACGATAGAGCTGGAACAGTAAGCGATAGGCCTCTTGATGACCCTGTTTGATAGCAACTTCTAAAGATGTCACGCCGCGTGCATTACTCCTGAAACCAATAGGGTTGATTTCATGAAGAAATGATATGACATCAGCGTTCCCGGCCCATGCTGCTGAAATAAAAACGTCAGGCGTGACAAATGACGCCGCTTTGATGGCCTGCTTTTGGGTTCGGAGAAGGTCAAAAACTACACTTATGGCGTGAAGATTGACTGCAGCAGCCGTGCTCAAAGCTGTCTCCTCTTCGACGACGTTGGATCTTACAGAAAAGAGGTCCTCGGCTGTCAGTGTTTCGATAGGGACCGAGACATCAGCGCCAATCTCCAGGGCCTCTTCGAAAAGGCGCTCATCTTTAAGTAGAATAGCCGCGTGGAGGATTTCCTCTGCAGTCAAAACCTTGTAATGGTCCAAGAAGAGCCTGATGATGTATGCTCCTTCACTATCACAAGTTCGATCAGGCAGTACCAAGCTCATAATCGACCGAGGGTTAGAACTGCCCCGATTCCTACCGACAATAGCACCGGCCTTCAGAAGCGATTCAATGAGGTCTACCTTTCTAGACAAAATCACCTGGTCCAGTGCCGTCGCTCCAAAGGCGGACAGAAACTTGATGTTGAGGTCTTGGCCTGAAGAAATGAGCCATTTGATTAGAGTCTTAGGATTCTCCATATCCACGACCACCATCCTATTATTAGAGCAGATGAACACGATCAACTCTCGGAAAAGGTTATCCATAAATGATCTGATGGTCAGATCCTGTTGTCGAGCCTTCCTTAGACTGTCTGTGGCACTCAAGAGCCCAGCCCTGGAGATGAGAGTGTAAAGATTTTCAAAATCATCAGCCTCCCAGGTTGAGACCATGTTATTCGAGACTTTATAGAAAATGAGCTTTAGGCACTCGGGTATCATGACATTTGCGGTGCCCGTCGCGATGATTTGAGCAGTCTGTAAGTGTTCACCGGGGAAGTATTCCGGCATGCCCATAACAAGGTTCATAGCCAACCTGGGGACCAGGTGGCTTGCTTGACTTTGATCGAATTTTTGGCGAGCCAGCAATATGTTCGACGTAAGAAGATTAAGTACTGGCGCTCTTTGCTCACTCGTCATTTTGTGTAGCTGAGTATAGCTCAACCCTAGTCAAAACAAAATTAGAAGAGGGCCCTCTTTCTTTAAGTGATTGCACATACATTCTTGCAACTTGGATCGGAACTTAAACCACGGCAACGTCTCTGGCCACTCAAACTCGTTTAGGTAAGCTTGGGGTGTACAGACAATAATCTGATCTGACGATGCAATCGGCTGAATTTGGTTTTCTGCGAAATGTCAATTTCGGGAATCTAACTTGGGAACTAAATTTGTCGTGGACTTACCAGCGAGGTTTTGAGCGCGGGTAGTTGTATTGAAGTGGTGGTTTATTTGTTTGTCAATGGTGGCTTGCTTTACTCGCCTACCGCATAAAAGAACATCGCTTTCTTTGCCTTTTAGCTTCCTTTGGTTGATCGTTTGGTCGATATACTTCCATGTCTTGCGGTTGATATTTTTGAAGATATTCCACTTTTTCAGTCGATACTCCAGTTGGGATTCCCTGAGACTCGGTTAGCACAAGTAATACAGGAGGGCATTGAAATACAACGTGACAGTGAAATTTTCAAAGACACCCAACCAGTAGACAAGATCGTTGAGAGACATATCTGAGAGGTACAAGTTTCGTATTAAACTGTAGTTCCGTAGCCATTCTGCCTCTATGGCATCCTTTTTCCGAACTCGTTCCATGACGAAGTTGTAGGTCAGAAGGATAGAAGGTAGGGATGTGAGGAATGGAAGTGATTATTGACAAGTAGGTGAGAGTGCTGAACTGAGATGGAGGGAATACTGAGGGGCGATTGCTGATCTAAATAGTCAGGCTCAAGAGCCTCATGTTTCGTCACCAGGGAAATTGTCGGTCACTAAATGCTCAGCTCGCTCATCCATGCGGCTGAATACCCAGGGTCCGAAACACGTATACAGCAAGCCATTTCCCTCTACGAGCGCCCTCAGCCAATGGTCCAGAATCTGAAATGCACAAATATGGAGACACGGCTCATCTTAACCAATAAGCCAAAATCTGAATGCATATGCAGGTCTCGCTAATATTTTACTTGACCAATGGTCCAGAATCTGAAAAGCATAAAATTGGAGACATGACCTACGTTGGCCAATGAGCCAGAATCTGAAAACGCCGAAATAGTACAAGCGTTGTTTTTGGCCAGAATCCGAAATGTGCCCGACTCACCAGTCAGTGTCTTCTCCAGCTTCTGGTATATCGAACTGGACTCGGGTAATATCTTTTGAACTTTTGGAGACACTCTTTTTTATTTATAAGCTAACAAATCTTTCCTCAATCACTAGGTTTATCTTTCTCAATACGTTTTTAAGTCCTTATACATCAACTTCTCCAGTCCTTTATATTAGCGAATACTCTCTACATGCCGAGCATTCACTAACAGACGATTCCATTTCACGTGACTATGAACCTGGAATCAATTGTCGCCCTCACCGCAGTATTTATTGCTCTTCCTCCCACTATACATGTTTTGCATAAATGGTACAAGCAAGAAAAAGAAGGCCCTCTCATGTAAGGATCATGACTGGTATAGTTAACTTGGGCCCTGGAGCTGAACAAAAAACACAGCATCTATCTCATCCCGTGCCGGCGGACCTCCGACAACTGCAAGGCGTCGTCCACTGCTCTTCTACACTCGTGTAGATACAAACATTGCCATACACATGCAAATGGAAGAGGGAATTGTATACGATCAAAGCCACGCTTTTAGACTTTTGGACTAAGTTCGATTTCTTTTTCTTTAGGAGGGAAAATCCCGAAGTGTTGTAAGAAGAAGAAATGGCCAAACCACGATTGCAGTCTTGCATAAAACTCCAGATCATGTTCTCGCCTCTATTCCCGTGGGCTACACCATGCTGATGGAGCTCTTGAGATTGCGAACTGGATATGAGCAGGGCGAGATAGGACTAGTGTTAGTAGATTTTATGCTGTCAAGTGATGCAGTTGCATAGAAGCAACCGGCAAGTGGCAGTCGAGAATATACGAAAGAGGTCTGCGCTTCAGGCTGTTCAACTGTCTCTTGAAGTCCAGAGTATAACTTATTATAGTTGTTGCCAGGCTTGACTGGTTTACTCAGAGAGTCGTGAAGTTATGAGAGTCCACTAACTCAGGCTAGTAGCAGCTTTCTCAGCAATCCCCTAAGTTCCGATGGTCGGAATGCCGAAGTACTGAAATCAATGACCATGATTAGAAACAACATACAAAATTCCGAGGGCAAATGTCATGGTTGCGCGATACTGCAGTGGCCGAGCTCTGTATAGTGATATAACCTGTCAGCCACATGTCAACTGCAAAGAAGACAACTAGCTCGCAATTGAGACAATGTTACTATATTAGGGGAGGGAAGGGAGATGAGTAAGACGGCAAAGGAGGATCTCAGGTGGATGTCAAAGGCGAGAGTAACAATAGACATACCCGCGATGTACCGGCATTGCAAAACGATATAAGATATTACAGATGGCTTTTAGCAAAGATTAAGTGTCGATATTAGGTGTTCTAGGGCCCAGGGTTCTGAGAACACACTGGCACTATCACCAGTAACAGAGGACATTCAGAATGATAACAATATCATTTATATGTCAATACTACACGCCTCCTCTTCTCTCAGAAGGTCATGATATCATCGCTTTTCATTATCTGTATCACGTCTCAGGCCCGGCAAGAAACACCTCTCCACACACTCGCCTTCCAGAGCAACGCAAACATCTTATCAACGGGATCATCGTTAGCCAAGACAAGAAGTCACAGGCAAATCTCATGCGCTTGGTTCAATTCTAGCCTACATTTTCTTGACTGAGAAGGTTGTGCTCCGGTTGACTGATTCCCGATAACCGGAACTCTAACTTATGTTTTCAGTTTCCCGGTAATGCGGTTATAATTAGCTATAATATTATATTTCCACTACTACAGTAAAGTTTAGGTT